>SMSX01011061.1:0-10468 GCA_026573535.1 Eucalyptus polybractea
CGTCTGCAGGAGGGGGCAACAATCAATCGACAACACTTGTAGCTTCTCTAGTCTTTCAAGCCCACTGAGCTCGCTTAACTCCAAGGAGGACACTTTAAGGCACCGTAATGATCTTAGACTTTCAAGGCCTTGAATATTGAAAATCCCAAAATTGAGACTTAACTCCAACAATTTCTGCAAGTTGGAAAGATCTATACTTTGTAGAACATTGCAGTGGGAAACTGTAAGTTTCCTCAAACTAGAGGGAAGCAGTCCAATGTGCTGGAGGCTCTTACAGCGGACCAGTAGAAGTTCTTTCAGACAACAGAGGTGATCCAAATCAGATGGTATGCTGGTGATGCCTGTAAGTTCCAACCTTAAGTACTCCAGTCTCAATAGTTTCCCAATCCACCGTAGGGGGTAAGTTATATCCGTTTCCAAAGCTGTGGCGGAGGTTGAGGTGGGAAAACCCAATTTCAAATTTCTTAGATTCGACAGGTTCAGAACATCCACTGTTGAAGAGACATACAGACTTATCAAACTTGGGGGAAGCTCCGGTAATTTCTTCACACGAGTTTCTGTTAATTTGAAAATCTTCAAGAAAGATAGTCTTGCAACATCACTGGGAATCATTTCTAACGAACAATCCTCTCCATGAATCTCTTCCAGTTTCTCCAACATCCCAATTGCCGCCGGTAGCTTTGTTATGCAACTTCTGTTCATCTTCAGCACTTTCAAGTTCTTAAGATGAATAATCGAGTTAGGCAACTTTATAATTCTTGTGTATGAGATATTCAATTCAACTAAAGATTCCAGCAACCCAATTGATTCTGGAAGTTCTGTCAGCACTTGAACTCCACAAATGGACAAGCACTCGAGATTCAAAAGTGCTCCGAATGAGAAGTCTAGAATTTGTTGTAATGGCTTACATCCTGGTAATCTACTGATTTCAGGAAATTCACGGATTACATAGTCCCTGATATTTATTCTAGCTTCGCCGTTATAAGTTTGTGGGGTCACCCTATCCATGAACAGCTCAGTCAAAGTTTTCAGAGAACCTAATTCAGGAAATACCAGGAGAGAACAACATCCATTTAAATTCAAGTGCTTGAGACGCCTTAGTTGATTAATGGATGGATCAATGCGCCACAAATTCTCACACTCCTCGAGAATTAGTATTTCTAAGGATGAAAGTTCCTCTAGGTCTAGAAGTGAAGTCAACTTATGGCAATACGAAAGATTAAGGACCTTCAATCTCGTAGCCACCTACAAATCATATTTTTTTCAAGAAGTTGAATTAGTAGAAACTTTGCAGGACATAACCAAAAATAATATTATTCCATCAATGTAACCATAAACAAATACCATGAATGAAGAAAGGGCTACACCAAATGTCATACTTCACATTTTTTACTTCCATTCTCTTTATGCGACAGAATTTATTGAATTTACAATAGATTTGAGCCAATAAATATTGTCTATACCTTATATCCTCTATTTAGTAAACGAAAGTGCATCATCAAGACTTTCAATCTAACTAGTATTCGAGTTTATCTAAGTATTTGCTCAATGTGTTAGTTGAGAATTGTGATGGAAATGAGAGTAATGTAATATCCTATACATTACCAAAATGAAGATTATAAGACCTAAATAGAAAAAAACAATCAGACTTAACACAACAAATGTAAATTACAAATAACTTAGCCCGAAAGAGTAATCCTAATATGTAAATTACAACAAATGTAAATTACATACCTCTCAAGTTTAAGGTAACTTGAAAGAATTCAATTTGAATATGGAGAATAGATCCAAAACACTCCTATGGGTATGTCTTGGTGAATATATCAGTAGTCTAGTCAACAGATGAAGTGGAGACGACTTGTACAGTGCCATTAGGCACATGATATCTACTGAAATGACAATTAAAGTTCAATGTATTTAGTGCGCTCATTATGTGCTATTAGATAATAATTCTAACTCTTGCTAACATTGACCTTTATTGGCCTAACATCTTTTCTCTAGATTCATCCCTACCCGCGGGCTTGTTTTATAAAACCAAAGCCAAGTGGTGATACTTTAAGTGTTGAAAATTGTTGAATCGTTTAAGTACTGAAAATGAAAATAAAAAGTTGTTTTTATAACAGATGACAGTAAATAATAATTTTTATTTGTTTCTTACCAAATATAGAATAGTGAACATTGTTGGAAGGTTTTAACTATATAATAGGTAATATTACAGTTCTGATTGAATTTTTTTTTCACTTAACCTATTAAACAATCCCTTCCTACATATTATATTAAGTGATTTATACTTAAACAATTTATTAAGTTGTGTGGAGCTACAGGTTATCAAAAGTACTTAATGTGGTTATCAAACACACGCTTAGTACATCCAATTTCGGGTTAGGTCTTACTAGTGCCTCCAGTTCACCTTTTTAGCCATATGTAGTAAACAAAGATTTACATTAATATTTCACCCAAAAAAAAAAAGATTTACATTAATAATGCCCTACTTGTGCAAAATATGAGAAAAATGCTTTAAAAATGATAAATTTTCTTTATATGGATGTCTAGCAAATGTTTTCAAAGAACTCGTTAACAAAAACCTTTTAGATTTTCTTAAAATAGCATATACGGAAGAGAAATGTATTTTCTTGCGAGTGCCAAAAAAAAAAAGTTTACTATGATCACAATAAAAAATACCTTAAATTACATGATTATCCCCATTTATTTGTCATTGAAGATTTAATTAAGGTACTTGGGGGAGAGAAGAGAGAATATCCCTGAAAATTAGAAACCTCTCCTCTCCTCATCATTTTGTACAAGAATTTGTGCACATGTATAATTGCCTGTATTTCCAATTTTGGATTGCATATAATTGATTCCAAGAGTGAATATACATAAAATGGAAAATTTAGTTAGTAAAAATACAAAAAGGAACTGAGAATGTGGAGTTTTCCGGAACTTTAAAAAGAAAAATAATATAGAGAGAAGTAGGAAAGTGGAGTCAATTAAGTGCAATAGATAAGTAAAGTTTAACATGTGATTATTTTATTTCATCTTTTTAAATTTACACATTTGTTGTTGGGACAATTTTTCTACAGATAAGTTTATGGCATTTGTTTAAGAAAATATGGCATTTGTTTAAGAAAAAGGGACAGACATCCCTTGAAAGTAGCATTCATCCCAACACTTCTATCAAAAAATTCCAATGAAGATCATGCAATGGGCTGAACGATAACTATACCAATTTTCTTCCTTAAATCTATAACAATTTTTTCCTTAAGTAATTTATTTTCTTTTTTTACACAAACATCAGTGTGCTTTGCTTTTCTTTAATATACAAGAATTCATATTCTTGAATATTAATTTCTAACGTGCACAAACTATCGATGAAATTTTAAGCTTAGATTAGTTTAAATATCATTTGTTTGGACTATTTTTTATTCAATATATAACAAAAGGGAGAGTTCATAATCGATAAGATTTTGGATTTTTCAAAATAATTGAAACTACCAAATTCATCCTTAATTTTGTCTTTGTAAGATATAATTTCTAAGAGCACAAGAGAAAAACTAAATGATTAAATTGTAAGGAATAGGAGGATTTTTTTTCCCATTATCTAACAAATAGATTATTTTAATAATATTCAATGACATTGCTAATATGGTATGTGAGATCACAATCATAAGTATATCTATTACCGCCAATGTAGCCCATTATTTAACATATGGCAAAAAAAAAAATTGCTAATTTCCATGCTGTAATATTTATTGATATAAGGAAATTAAGTTTGAACCTCTATAATAATACAGAATATTGATATTGCAATGTTAAAATAAACAGCATCTATTATGAAAACAATTAAATTTAGAGAAGCTTCGTTTCTATTGAAATGATATTAAGCCAGACTCAGGGCATAAACCATACCTATAATAATTTGAAATTTAAGATAATCATTACTTTGAAGATTACTGATCATCGAAGATTTATATAGGTGACTAAGGTTTGTGATGAAAGATTTATTATGAAAAAAATTAACTTTAGAAAAGCTCCTTCTTTATTGAAATCATATTAACTCGGACTCGGAGTATAAGCCATACATATAATAATTTGAAAATTAAGATAATCATAAGTTTGAAGATTTATGATCATCGAAAGTTTATCTAGGGGACTAAGGTATGTAATGAAAGATTATAGTTTTCATTAATTTGAAAATTAAAATTCCTAACTAAACTTTAACAGAAATTGTGCATGCAAATTATGACATAAAAGCATATGTTACGAGCTTTTATGACCTCTTTTAATATGAGAGTATCAGCAAAATCAAATTTAAAGATGATATTAATTTTAAAGTCAAAACTACGAAACATTAGAAATATTTTGAGGAATAGTTGCTAGTAGTGCTATTAAAATGCGTAATATCAATAATGAAGTGAGTAAAATTAGAAACTCCCTTCTACTGGACGTTTATGGTACGGGATGAGTAGTTTGAAGAGCATATTTAACTGTTGAATACTAAATAATACCAGGTTGCTTGTTCAATTTCACTCGCAAATTTCTTATAATTTTACTAAGTTCTCTTTAGTGTTTGGCTTTTTTTGGGCATCGTATCCCTTGCATATCAGTCCTATTCACTACTTAATGTTTCAATTAACTAACCTTAAACATCTATTAGGTACAGCTTATTGGCATAATTAAGTAACACAAAACAACGTGAATGTTAGATAATGTCATTTAAAGGCAGTGTAGGTCAATGTATTAAGCCACAAGACATTTGATTCCGGCAAATCTATTAACAGTATATATTCTCAATTGACTTACATTAATGAATGTAAGGGAAATATACAGACAAATGGAAAAGTAATTGCTTGATTCAAGATATTTCCAGCGACATTTTAATAGGTGAGCTTTTAAAAATTAAAAGTAATTCAGCTATGAAATGAGGGATTGGTATCCTAGACATTTTTCAAGAGCTATATTTCTTCTTTCAATTGAGTCAATAAAATTTAACTAGAAAAAAAAAATCAATAAAATGACAATCTACAACCGTGCGACACTCAGACTGTTGTTCCTGCAAGAAAATGACATGTCGCACCTTATAATTTGCTCGTACCTTAAGTTGACTCCAGCCACACCAATAACATCTTAGAGGACTCCATGATAGGTCAAGGATGACTAGATTTTTGGGGCAAAAGTTGGTAGCAGCCAACATTAAAGGAGCATTCTTCCAAGACAGCCATCTTAATTCTGAAAAGAGATTCTTATAGTCTCCAGTGAGGTTCCCACCTTCCATTTTAAGAAATCTAATACTCGGCACTTTCAAAAAATCATCTGATGTCAAAATAGTGGCTGGTATAACCCCGCAAAAGTTCATACAGATTGCTACAACAGTTTCGGTTCCCTAAAATGAGGAAAGAGTCAATTCAATGTAAAGAGTTCCAAATAAAGTCTGAAATAGCGGGAAAACAATTGAAGGAAGATTTCTGCAATGAACAAAGTAGAGGAAGGTGCACTTAGACTTTTACCTTCTTTCTTTTGATCATATCAAGACCTTCTTCATGATTCCACACCCGAGAACGCTTTCCTGGGTCTTCGTAGTTTTCTTGGTACACAATGCTCTGGCCTAAGTCTTTAAGCTGATCATGCATCCACAATTGGTTCTTTGCTGTAATTTTTACTAAGGACATTAAAAGTAGAACTTCAATCGCCTCATCCGGAAAATATCTACAGTCATTCCACATGTAATCTGCATCTCTCTTATTTTCTCCAACTAGAAAGCAAGCAATATCAAGAAATATTTGTCGTTGGTGATGATCTAACGCCTCATAACTCAACATTAACTTATCCGTCACATCCTTATGAGGACACCCTTCCATCTTTTTCAACATACTTTGCCACACTGCTTCCTTTTTCCCATATAAATTTGAGCCCATCACTTCAATGGCCAAAGGAAGCCCTCCGGTTTTTGCAGCAATTTTCTTAGATAGACTCAAGAATGCATTTGGAGGAGAGATGCTTCTAAAGGCATGCTTGCTAAAAAGTTGAAGTGTTTCAAGATTGTTGAGCTCCTTAGCTTCATAAATTAGACAATGCTCAAATTGATCTTCGAATTCACATAAAACACTTTTATCTCTTGTCGTAACAAGTATTCTACTTCCAAAACCAAACCATTCTTTCTTTGCTGCTAATGCCATAAGTTGGATCAAATTTTTCCCTTGATCAATGCTAGAAACCTCAATTGTTTTGTCCCCATTAATATCATGCACAAGTTGCCTTTGCAGATGTAGAAGACTGAAACTTGAACTTTCTGATGCTTGGCGAACATCCGGGAGAAGGCAACAATTTTCAAAATTAGTGGACAGTTCGTGGTAAATAAGCTTGGAAAGAGTTGTTTTGCCTATACCATCTATTCCACATATTCCAACAAGCCTTATGTCCTTAGATTCGACACTCAACAAATCTGTTACTTCATCCTCTGCTTGGTCGATCCCGACCAAATTATCGGACAGATGTACCGAAGACACCTTAAGCTTAACCAAAACTTTATGAGCAATTTGCCGTGTGAGTTCTCCATGGCTGAATGTTAGTAGAAAGAGTATAATGAAGTTACCATCTGATTGAGATTAAACATGCATATACAAGATGATTCAGTAATGAGTTAGCTACAAAATGCTGGACGTATGAGAGAAAAATATGCATGACTCTCCGAATTGATTCAATCATAGCAATAGCATACAATGGATGTTTGATGAAGGTGATGATCAAGATCATGAAGTGCAAGATGATTCCTCCCAATAATTATCACACAGTCTATTAGAAGTGAGCATGGTTCAACTGCTCCAGTTCAAAACTTGAAGCCAGTAACTGAACCAGGGAACCGTTCCCAGTTCTTTGCAATTGGAAACTGAACTAGTCCACCCTACAACCGGTTTGAAACCGAATCAGACCCCTATTTTTTGTTTTGTATTTTTTTCAACTCCTTATTTAAATAAACTTGTAATTTAAAATTTGTGAGGATTCTATCCAAGAAGCCACCAAGTCGGTTTGATTCTTGAGCACCATATAGGTGGGAAAGAAAAACTTGGGGAGGCCCAGCCTGAAACCCCATCCAAATCGTTCTGTCTGTGTTATGAAGTCTCATGTTCGGACTAGTCGAAACACATTACTTCAACGGGTCTATTTAAGCTTCGGTTCAAATCTGAAAAACAAAAACCAACCAGTAGTTTAAATTGAAACAAATAAGAATTAAATCAGATCTGAAAGTGGAAAAGGAAACGGGTTTGAGGACAGAGCAAATATTTGTTGATTTTTTTATATATTAAAAAAAAAAGCCATAGTGGCCTTAATAAAAGAAAGAAGAGGAGGAAGTATATCTTCGAGGGCACCAAAATAGATGAAAAAGTTTACAATATGCAAGTGTAGTTCTCGATGCGCATCTGCCAACTGCAGAGAGAGACATTGGGAAAAAATACATCGTACTAATATGAGGTCGCCTTGCCATGATGATCCGTCACATGATTTTCCACCATGGATGTTGCAGGTGAGATCGGCAGTGTCCAATGCCATCAGAGCAAGCTAACAACCGCCATAATTTGACTCTCTCCGTGTTTGTCGATTACAAGCGCAGAAGTTGCTTGCTTCATTCTATCCTTCCTACTCTTTATTTTCGTTGTAGATATTAGTCTGTTACAGTGTGTCAAAATGAACAGTTCAAACAAATCTGGCACAAAAGGAAAAGAGAGAGAGGGGGAAAAAAAGAAGACGGAAACTGATCGTGAACTGAAACCCCACTTGAGCCGAACCATAAATTTCAAGTTGGATCGTAAAGGCTCGGGTAATAGATTCAAACTAAATGGTTGGTGCTTGGATTTTGAACTTGTGAACCTAGCCAGTTCTTATGGGAATCAGGATTGAACTAGACCAGCAAGTTTAGTCCCGGCCCCTCCCCAACTTGAATTTGGACCGTTAATCACCCCTTATTTATGGCCTTACCGAAGCCAAACCTTAAATCAGGGCCTAAACATAAAAAATGTAAATGGCCAAAATTATGCCATAACAATACACTCAAATCATAAGTCCACTCGATAGAATGCCTATTTAAACTCATCGATCATAAAAGTCACAAAAATATATTTGACTCACGAA
This sequence comes from Eucalyptus polybractea, assembly GCA_026573535.1. Classification (NCBI taxonomy): domain Eukaryota; kingdom Viridiplantae; phylum Streptophyta; class Magnoliopsida; order Myrtales; family Myrtaceae; genus Eucalyptus; species Eucalyptus polybractea. The sequence continues at coordinate 8,128 of SMSX01011061.1, forward strand.
AGTCATAGATAGAATGTCTAAAAGGCTCATTGATGGACGGAGGTTAAGTGCAAATTATGACACGTGGCAACAATCGTTTAGTCAAAACAAGAAAGGAAGTTGAACGTAAGTCTAGAAAGCTCCATCAACCGAGAAACAACTATAATTAAAAAGATTGTTAGAAGTCGTTCCAAAATTAGCATGCAAGTCAAGAAACAGCTAGAAATTTTTGCGAAAGAATATGAGGATGTAGAATGGAATCGTCCATAGAAAATAGGGGAACAATTAAAGACACAAAAACTCTCGGCATCATCTACAACACATAGACATATCTCTGAAGACAATTCAAACACTTGAAACATAAATCGTACAGCATCGATCAAGGAGTCCTGGTTTTGAAAAAGATTGTATCGGATTAGATCTTTCATTAGGTTTTGAATTTCAAATTCGAATTATGTAGACTTTCTAAGTTTAGCATTTTTCTTTGAGTATAAAGGCTTTCTAGTCTATTTGTGAGACTTTTTTTCCCATTACATTCCATTGAGAACTTTGCGTTCAAATTATATCATCGAGCAAGCATGACATTGAAGGATGTAAGCAACCTACTCTAATTCAATAAAAGCATTTATTTAATAAGACTGTGATAAAGTCCTTGAGATTTCAAGACATGTTTTTGATTGATTTAAAGTCGGATTGGGTTTTAATCAAACCACTGAGTCCTTAGCGACTATAACTTGACAAAAACACGCTTAACAAGCCTAGAGCAACATAAATAATTTGGCTCTTCAGAATATAATCGGTATTCAAACAAAAGAAGCAGAGAGAAAATGGAAGATGGAGTAGAATGAGTTAACATACCCTATGTTCTTGGTGTCCCATCCCTTGATTCCAGCAACCTCCTTGAGTGCCTCTGCCCAGCGTTGCACAATCTCAACCCCACGTGTTTGTTCATGCAGCACTAATGCATCTCTATATACTTTGGTTTCAAGCTTCACATCGGAAGGTTCCACATCATAGAAAATGGGCATAACCTCCAGTTCCTTGGTTTTCCTACACTCCATCATGTGCTCCAGCTCGCGCAAGCACCAACTACTGGAGGCATAGCCTCTAGAGAAGATGGGAATGCAGATTTTCAAGTCATCAATGGCCTGAAAGATTTCAGGACTGATCTCTTCACCAACGTCAATCCCTTGCTTGTCTATGAAAACGCTGATACCCTATCAAACAGGGCATAAGGGAGGACATCTGTGAAGTTAAGGCGAGTATCCGGTCCTCGAAAACTCAGGAATACGTCATACTCAGGTCTACATGAGCCATGGCCAGTGGACCTAGTTTCTGGAGAAGAGCTCCTTCCTTTCATCTTTAGCTGTGTCTGCTAAAATTCTAAAATCAAATTACAAAAAATTTGTCATGCTTTAACAGGGACCAGCAAGTGATGTTTAGGTAAGTAAGCAAGGATCAGTTTCCATTTACGTCCTGTTGCGGCATTGATCGAGAGAATTTGCAGATATGTGATTGAAGGATTAAGAAATGGCCTAAGCCCCACAAGTTGACCAGCCGATGGGGCGATAATCAAATAAAATGTCCGAAATATGTAACTCTACATATGAAGTCACACGTCTCGTGGTGCTGGAAAATGCAACTCCAGCAAGTTTATATTAGTTCGAGATCTGTAAAATTGCGTTTCTGTTTTCGGATTTCATGGCCCACCAGAGTCAAGTCAAAGAATAAGGATGGCAAGTTGACATTAGTGTATTGCTCTAGAAATAGTATATTAAATCAAATGTGATGATTAAGTTTTATTTTTTCTACTTTATGGTAAAGTAATATTTCTAATTAATGTTAAGGGAAAGGGAGGAGAGGGAACTTTGTGATTATGTCGTTCAACCACTAATAAAATAGACGTAAATGTATATATAGTTGGGTTTCATAAAGGACACATAATAAAATAGAACTTAAGGAGTTAATCCTCATGATGGGAGTTAGCGGAGTTTTCTTAGGATTTGTTCGTGTGTGTTTTTCAGAAAGCAAAACTTTTCTACTTTATTGTTGAGATTTAAAATGTTTATTCAAACATAAGAGAATTATATGTAAATTTTTTTATCAATTTTTATGTGCTGTGAAAATTTTATATATTTCAAGGGAAAAAAATGCACAATTGTGTCGGAAATAAAGATTAAATTAAACAAAACGTAAAACATAAAAATTTTCCGATGCAAGCTCGAAACTAGTTTTTTTTTCTTTCTTTCTTTTTCTGGCTTGTGAAAGCGTAAAGTTTGAAATCGACTACTGGTGGTGGAGCATATCAAGTCAACATAAGATTTCTAATATAAAAAAAAGGGGTGAAAGTTAGATGATGATC
>SMSX01011066.1:0-17550 GCA_026573535.1 Eucalyptus polybractea
TAGCATAGTGTAAAGTTTTCATTTTTAAAAAAAATAACACTTTCTCTTCTTGAATCTTGAGAACATAAATTATTCCCTAGGAATTTTAAATCTCAAGGAGAGAAAGTGAACATGTTCTAATTTGACATAACACAATGCATAGCATTTTTTTTTTTAAAAAAAGAAGAGTTTCACTCTCCTCAAGTTTCTACAACATAAATTATTTCTTCTTAATGTCACTTCTGCAAATATGACCGCCACTTTCTCTAGAATGGATCAAAAAAATTAACCGTAGCAATTCATGTGATGGGATAGTTGTAGTTCGAAATCTCACACGATTCTAAAATTCCGTTAGCCAAAAATGGAGTTTTGATTCATGTATGCTAGATTTAAAGAACCAATTATGAACTGGAAGTATCACTGGCAAGTAAAAATTAACCGATAACTTGTGAGTCTAGTCAATCGTTAGAAAGTTATCAAATTTTTCATCCTCAAACCAAATAGTGAATTACCATTTTTTTTCTTTTAGATTTTGCAAATTTGTTAGTATTTTCGCTTGTAGATTATGAATGCTCACGTACTTTATTATAGTCTCAATTGATGTTCTAACTTACAAACAAAATAACTATTTTACCCCCTCTAAATCCAAATATGGTGTTAAGATTGTTTTGAATTTATGAGCAGCAATGTTCATTTGTAAATACCACGTGAACAGAATAATTGATTTACTTTATGGAAAATACTCTTGTAACTTACAAGCAATCGTGTGCTTATATAAGTGGGCGAGTATTTTTGGGAGTAAATTACGAGTTGCTTACATGTTTTGTCAGTAGTCTTAGTTAATGGTTGTAACTACAAACAAATAACTATTGTACCAGTATAAATCCTTACTGTATTATTGTTTCGATTTTATGAGTTGCAATTTTATTGTTAGTAAATACTAATGAAACAATGGATTTACCTACTTGAAATATTCTTGCAGTTACGAGGCTGTTTGCTTTACAAGTGGGTGGGTTGTACCTCTAGGAGGTTACGGGCTCCTTACATATTTTTTACTAGTGATGCCAGTTAATGGTTGTAACTTCCCAAAAAAGTTACTATTTCATTACCGTAAATTTTTAGCAAATTATTAACATCGTTTCTACGTCTATTTGTTAGTAACATACAAACATATTTTATGCAACTATATGTATGCCGGATGATTGTGTGTATTTGTTTACTAGTGATATTGATAACTATTTGTATTGATGGAGTGTTCCAATTTTTAATATAGTCTATCGTGACACACCAACTAGAAGCTCCGAGATGATCAAACATGCCACATGAGATTACACGGTGGTACTGTTTCGATATAATATTGCAATGTGATTGGGCATTGACAAAGTTAACAATATATAAGGTTTGGAACTTATACAATGTACAACCAAATAATAGCATGGTTCGATGTTATTCAACATCTAATGCATAATATAAGGGGCAATAGCAAATTTGTGGATGCTTCTGATATAACTTGTTTGTTCAATAATTGAGTCGTGGTTATTGAGATTCTGCTCTATCTAGGGAAGAATGGACATAAGAGTATTAGCTTCCTTTATAATTACCCCATAAAATTAGGACAGGCACATGCCATCATTGTCAGCATTTCAAAATTAAAGATATCTACATTGAATGATTCTTGTATTAGCACTGGGCTCCAACTTCATAGAACACGATTATGAGGGGAAAAAAATGGTTCCTCTCAGATCTAAGCTCGAAAAGTGGTTCTTTTTTACGTTGGTCCAAGAGATGTGCCCCTCCACTTTCCAATATACTAACAGTCTCGAACCTTTCTCCGCCAAGCAGGCATTGTGAGACCATTAGTCTATAGAAGAGATGAGACCTAACGCTCAAGATCAGGATGGAGTAAGTACAAGAAGCCAAGGGAGTCTCCGATCTCAAGGAGCGAACGTGCAGGCATTCGGGGCTCACACTTCACATTGCACGATGCACACTTTGTTTTTTTCCCCAGCTTGCCTTTATTTGATAACATTCAACGGCAACTTCATAAAAGCGTCCGAAAGAATACCCTCTCGAAATCATAAAAGGCCACCGTCCTTCATCTGGCATTTCCTAAACAATGTTCACGTTGCACTAGCTTTGAGGAATAAAAAAGAAAAAGTAGAAAAAGATGCTCACTTTGAAAAAGTAGAAAAAGATGCTCACTTTGTTTTTTCCCCGGCTTGCCTTTATTTGATAACATTCAACGGCAACTTCATAAAGGCGTCCGAAAGAATACCCTCTCGAAATCATAAAAGGCCACCGTCCTTCATCTGGCATTTCCTAAACAATGTTCACGTTGCACTAGCTTTGAGGAATAAAAAAGAAAAGGTAGAATTATCAACATTTCACGCGCTATGATGGTCTCCCAAGCTCAGCCACGCCACTCCGATAAAAGGTTGTCCCTTCTTCGATCTCGAGAACGAAAATTGCCCCTTTCTAAGTTTGGTTCTAGAGATTTAGCCCTCCGCTCTCCTTTTTGAGTTCATATTTAATTACTGACGCACACTTATACACACCCTTTTACTTGATGGGCAGAATTTAAATAAGCATCCTGCACTTTGGTGGCTGTTTGAATTCTTACCCAAGGTTTTGATATAACCAAAAAATCAATGTTCTTAAGATACTTCAGCTGTGCTTGCTGGCAACTATTTTAGCATCATAAACTCATAATAGATTATAAACATTGTTTCTATTTTACAGGTACCAACATTTTTTTTTTTTTGGTCAATGTTGTATCACCAAAAAAGAAAAAAAACATCATTTAAGGAACTATCAAGTGTATGCTGATTAATTGTATGTATTTGTATACTAGTGACATTGATAGTTATTTGTATTGATGGAAATGTTAATATGGTTGATCGTGAATCACTTTTTTGGCGCATGTCATGTGGAGTCCATACTTTCCTCTCTCTTTTTTTTCTTTTTTCTTTTTTCATTTTTTAGGGTTTTCCCATATCAACCGGGTTTTGGGGACACTTTGTCCGTCCTTTTTGAAGAAATTTTTGTTTAAGAAAATATATATGTAAGAACCACAAGAACTATCTTAGTTTGCTAGACATGGTGATATGGTAGGGTGCGCACCTTTTTCCTCTGATACTATTTGTAGGGTATGCAGAAGCGTTTTGGTGGTGATACAAGAGAATTGTAATAGACAATTCAAACACTCTTATTATACTAAACTGCGATATAAGAATGACATTCAAGATAATCTTTTCTATCACACTCAAACGGTGAAGGGTTAACCCCACACACTCTTATTCATAACCTTTTTATGGAGGGATTCCCCCATAGAAACTTTCCTTCTTGTTCACGTTCAGTCCTTTCTTCCAAAGGTGACAGCCACCGCCCAAGACCTATACAGTTGGCATTTCTTTGCTAGCTGTCCACGTTCTTCATCTTTTGTAAAGCCACAATTGTTGACTTCCTCTTGCTTGTTATTTTCTTCTTTCTTCAGAAAATGCTTGAAGAACATCTTGGACTTTTCTCCTCTTTCTTTGCCGACTTCAATTCGTCAACAATTGTGGGTTGCATTAGGTGTTGACTCCAACAGATACTGTCGCTGTCTCAATGTGATATCACAACGTACTTCGAATGTGACAAAGTCAAGAATGCAAAGTTGCTATTATCTTCTTTGAAAGCTCAAAAGAAGGGGAGAGGCAGAAAGAAAAACGACAGTGAAGAGAAACGAACATCACAAACTCTCCATGCATATGGTCATTGTTGATTTTCCTTCTAACAAACCAATTTTTGCTCTTAGCCTCTAATGAGATTTTATAATCATTACATCCAAATGGAGGAATAATATGGTACTTTATGCTTCAGTAATATGGTATATATACATATCTGTTCAACACTACGTAAAGAACCATGTTTCTCACAAATAAATCTCTCCAAAAATAGGACAAGATTTTTTAGCGTCTAAAAATAATTACATTCTTCTAAATGTTATCATTCTTTGGCATGGAAACATTGTCACTCAACATGGGAGAATCGCAAATGCAATTATAAACCTATTGTACAAATTCAAATTCATGCCAAAATATTTTAATTAAATCAATATTGCTTTAAACCTTTGGGTGAAAATGCAATCAAATCCTCCCTGCTCAACTCCACAAGCCGTTGCCCTTGCCTAGTCCCGCTCTCTCCCAAGTTGACCTCTAACAACGGTCACGGCTCATCTAGACCCGGCGCCTCCAAAAGTGGAGGCTTGACGGTCAGCCTCAATGGCCATCGGGCTCCATGGCTTTCCATGGCCGCTCAGCTTGAAGCATGGCGTTCAGCTCAACCAAATTTGGCATACCTCCAAATCCGGAGTCGACGAGCTTCTCATGGCCATCGAGCCAGTCTAGGATGGACGGCCTGCCATTGGCATTGGTCCCTCCACACGGTCAACAGCACCTCGCCTCATCTCCAAAACCCGTCTCTCTATTTTCTCTCTCCGCTAGTTCTCAATGAACCTCGAGTTCGAGGCTGTCGAGATCTAGCCAAGCTCGACGGCCATGGAAGAGGAGTGGTCGAGCTCATCCATGGCCATTGAGCCTGTGGCCGTCCAAATCTCAGCGAACTTGACGGCCACTGGCCAAGCCTCCATGTCTAAAGGTTTGGTGGCTCGCTGGCAAGCCTAGATTTGGATGGCTGACGAGCCATCTCGCTTAGATCTAGCTTGTCTGTTTATCGAGGATGCTACGCGATGCCACAGCAAAGAATGCCATTAACTGTGGATGGTAAGGCTCGACCTTGGGGGCTATGGAAATGAAGGAAAGGAAAGAAAAAACCGAAAATCTAACGTAGCGGTCTAGTCGTGCCATCGTCGTTACACGTAAGACGGCCAACGATGACTGGATTGCCACATAAAAATTGTTAGACAAAGTTACCAAAAGGATTTTATTGCATTTTTACTCAAAAGTTTAGGACTACAACCGAAATATATAAAACTGAATTTGGATTCATATAATAAGTTTATGACTGAATTTGCGATTCTGCCAACTCAACACCTATGCTTGTCATGAGTTTTTTCTTTCTTTTAATAGTTCTTCCCCTATTCTGTCTCCTCTCCTCATCTGTGTAAAATGGCAATGAGGGGTGGCTTGTGTAGTGGAAGGGAAACCATCTCCCAATGATCTTACTAGAGAAAGTTGACCTAAGTTCAAATCAATCAGGGAAGAAAACTAACCTCTTTCAACTTTGAATCGCCATGCTGAGTGAAGATTTTAACTCCTTAAAATCTTCTGTCATGTCCAACCCCTTAGGATCTTGCCATTAAAAGACAATCCTTCCGGATAATAAGAGTGAGAGCATAAGTCATATGCTATGATTTCCAATCTTTCACAAGAGATAGAAACGGATTCACACATGGATAATATGAGAAAATGCTATCCAATACACTCCCATTTAGTTTACAAAAAGGTTGATCAATTTATAGGTGACATGCAGCAACTTGATTTCCATTCACATATAAATAACAAGTAGCCCAGCCAAGGCTGTGTCAACGCCACAGTGCATGTATTAGATGCTATGCCGTCTCAATCCATAAAGCAAATGAAGGGCTATATTAATGTTTTCTGATCATCACACCCTGGGAAAAGGCAGTGCATTTTCGACTCCAACAGGTGAGACGTCCTTTGGATAGTAGTCTCGGAAGATGAATCTTGCTTCTAGTCTCCATAATCTAGCAGCAATGATGGTGATTGCGCTGGACTAGCGAGGACTACTTTCCTCTTCCTCTCCTCTATGTAGTTACCACTTTCTTTATCTAATCGAAAATCTAAAAGAAAATTTCTCAAGTTATTTACCCTGAAAAATTAGGGAACATATAGCAGGAAAACCTACCGTGTCAGCAGTAATATCTCCTTCACCTGTATCAAAAACTTGTCTCTGCACTGTAGGACAGGTGGAGCTACCTGCTATGCTTGCATGGTAACTGCATCAAACAGAAGATAGGATGACAAGCCTGCTGCAATTCTTTGTAAGTATCAACACATACCTTTTGAGGGGGCATGTCATGGTTTTTCTTTATCTCAATGTATATAGGTTACTATGGTAGGCATTCAAAACCTTATGTAAAGATGATCCTTGCTGCAACGTGACTGTCTCTACCTTATGCAGTACATATCCCAGTGATAATACAATCTAATTGACATGTCATGGCAAAGCAATTGCAGAAGAATCATTCAGCTGATTCAAGTACTATAAACATAACATACTAGTCAGTCTTATCGCCTAGTGGAATCGAGCATGAGCTTGGTTCACTCAACTGCATAAACACAGAGAAGAGGCTTTAGACAGAAGAACTTAATGAGAAAGGGGGCACGTCACGAGAGCAGGACGTGATGAAATGTGCCATCATACATTTTCTTTGAAGATATCTCATCTTTTGGGTTGGTTTCTCTACTAATCATTGTCTCAGTCATCTGGTTACAACAACCATTCACCTACTTTATGTCCAGAAAGAAATTCACTCACGAGGCATTTTAAGATTTTGAGGTGCAAGGATAAGAGCTATGCAAAAAAGAAAAACCTGACCAAATATTCAAAAACAACACGAGGAAAAGAATTTGAAAACAGGGTGACCGGTGACTGATTTACACTTGCCACTGAAGCTTACGCCTCAAGATATTCCTTCTGCCATTATGTATGATGTTGAAAGGCAAATTTTTAAGAGAATTACTGGAGAACAAAAGGATATCATCCCCTTCACTTATTGCCTAAAAAAAACAGGAGGCAAGCAACGTAAATTGAATGTAGCTCCAAAATGAAAATGAACCAAATGTGCAGCACTATATACTCACAGAAAAACTTGAGATCATGAGGCCTTGCAAGAGCTCTTCAGGCATGATGACGATCATGTCACTGATCCACACGAAACACCGGGTCACATAGCAGTGTAACAACAATCAAGCAAAATGCTTTGCATAAAGCTCAATTCCAAGTACCTATTTCATATAATCCAGTCATGCACGGTTTCAAGCACGTTGTTCATTTCAACAAAACACCAAAATCGCACATGATCACCAAACACTAGACAGGCAAAACTCAGATGGTTCACTCACATGAAGATAACTCAACGCACTAATCACTATTCACTACACAGCCTAAGAGCAGTTCAGGATTCACAGGAAAAACCAGAGCACGACATCCATCCGTTCCTAGACCCTGCATTGCAGACTCAAAAGGCACCCACCGTCATCATGATTATACTATACGCAAAACTCAAGACCAAGGATGATGATCCGATGCTCTGTTATGACAACTCTCTGAAGAGTTACGTTAAGTTGCAGAGTGGCGGTTCACCCGCTATTTATATATTACTCATTTTTCAAAACCTTGTTTTGTTGTATTACCCAAGAAAAGCTTTAAAAAGAATAGTCAATTTAGTATTGCCAACTTACACAAGCTTCTTTACCAGCCCTTGCGCAAATTGCCTTTTGTGTCATTTTCTGAAAATTTCGTGCTATATATATAAAACCAACTTATCAAGTTTGGTGTCTGCTGTCGATACATCCAATAAGCCCTAGCCATATAATATTCTCTTAATAAACGTGGGAGAGAAAGTTACCAATGGGAACTTGCAATTAACTACTCAAAAATATAGAAACAAAAACACGCACGTAAGGCGTGTTTTGTTTTAGTTCAAATAGAAGAACATAGGAAAAAGTACGCTATCAAATGTGAAAGATGAACTAAGTAATTACCGCCAATCCCTCGAAAATTTCGTCAAAATGATCCTGGTTCACAGGGTCAGTCTGGTTTTTTTTTTCTTTTCTTTTCGAATTTATTCACCATAACAGCCAATCCATACTTTGCATTTAAAATTCAGGGAGGAGACGATTTCCAGTTTGCAGCTCTTCAAGTTGTGAGTCCATCACAGAGGATTCATCCTGGATTCCTGAAAGCTCTGATATATTCATCCGTGGGATTCTGCTTAGTCTGGATGTTCTGTATAAGGGCAGCAAGGATGGTAATGCCAGAGTTAAAGCATAAGCTAGAAGACCTGAAATCCATATCCTAGGTGCAATTTCTCCCTCTTTACCCAACCTCGATGGAGGATGAGGACCAGATACCTATGTGTGCGCAGAAGCTCCTTCTGATGCTCCTAGAGTTCAACCTGACTAAGATTTCTGAGATTCTACTTCCAAAGACAGTCGGCCACTGCTTCAGATTTTCTATGGAAATGTGAATGATGTCAAGCTGTGCGTGGCTCTGGCATCGGCTCCAGAAATGGATCCCAAGTTGCTTTCTCAAGTGAAAGTAGTACGGCGGATCGGAAACCTTTTGGAGTATGCAAGGAGTTTGTGCATACGAAGGATATGGAAGATTTTCTCGAATCGACGCTTGGCTTGCGCAAAGCTTTCCTTTAATGATCACTAGGTTCCACATGCCCCTGCTTGAGCCGACACTATTTGATGAAAGTTCTTCTGAGGCAGCAAGTAGCGTAAGAGACATAACCGACTTTGGTAGCAGTGCCAATGTTTTCCTGGAATTGAGTGGGTATCATGACAGAAACCATGCCAATATTGCTTCTGAATGCATGGTTCTATTACTGATCTTTTGAAAGTGAGTGCAATTCTCGAGTCTCAGCAAAAAGGCGCTCCTTCTCTACCGGTACAGCGAATGCTGCATTCTCTCTGTTATTCCTGCAGGCGATGTTTGCTGCACAGAATGATTTTCGTCTGTGTGCAAGTCGGAGTTTGCGAAGATTGAAGGCATCCATACTGACAAAATATTCCAGTGCCGTTACTATGCCAGTGCTGCCACACTGGTAATCTCGCAATTCCGGCAGCTCTCTCATTGTAGTCTAACCCATGAAAGTTGTCGGCCAACTGATTCCTGGCCTGAATCTCCGATACCTCCCCTCGGTGTGGAATCTAGGAAGGTTGCTCGGCTTTCTGGATGAGCATCGAAAGAAGCTGCACGTCTGGTCTGGCTGGCGCCAACTGAGGAGATCGAGTCGAAAATCTTTCTCTTTACCAAGACTTCCCTCGGATAATCTTTTTTCTTTACCAAGACTTACCTCCGACATGGTTTGCATACAGTCATCAAAATGAAAGATGACAAATTTCCTTTCCGACTGCCGCAGTTTATTGATTCATAGGTATTCAAATCTGACTATTCATTCCACGGCACCCATGATTATTAGGTGGCGGGTTTCATGTGGATTTATGGCGAGCATCACGCAAGAAACTTCGAAACCCTCGACATTGTGATCAAGGCACTTCTGCAATAGCAAATTGCCAGCTCCAGAAGCGGACATGGCAATTTGCTCATTCTAAAAACTCAGAGAGAGAGAGAGAGAGAGAGAGAATGCGAGAACCCAAAGGAAATAGAGCAATTGTAAGTTTCTGTCATTATTCTAATAAAATAGGGCACAATGACTCTTGAAACAAGATGCAACTAGTACATCAGAAACTAAATTCGGAGTTCCACAACCAATGGGCATCGAGATATGCATAAATTAAGACAAGCTCACAAGGAACTACGTCTTCCTCAGTTCTTCTCAATTAGCTTTTCGATCATGTCCGCAGCTTCCTGGACAGTTGTGATAGTTTGAGCACTTTCTTCCTCCACGCTGATCCCAAATTCTTCTTCAAGTCCCATCACAATCTCCACCTAAAATGCAAAAGAGCAGTGGTCTCATCACAATCCTATTTTACCGAATAAAGGAGTAAACTTTAACGTCGGAATCAGATAAGAAGAAAAAACAATTCCAGCTCCGCTTCAGAATGATAAAGTGAAACCTCATTAAAGTCTGCAGAAAAGGAAAGAGATTTTGCATGAACGGCTTACAGTGTCCAGAGAATCAGCTCCCAGGTTAGCAAATTTTGACTCTCCAGTCACGCTAGCATCATCTGGTAAAGCCAGCTGCTTCCTTACTATTTGGCACACTCTATCCACTGTCTCCCTTTTAGCCTGCTCGTATCTCAAGTCAATTATTTGCAAGTTCTAAAACCTACTTATGGGCTTCACACTGAGTGGTTAGAAGATTGGCAAGGCCAATCCAAGCATTCCCCCAGAGCAAGCAAAATTGTTGGAACACAGTATCAATAATATTCTGGGCATCCACTTTCCCAGAAGGAGAATATTTCGAATGACTTGATTATAATCACACAGCAAGATCGTTCAACATGAGACAAAAATAATGGCCCAGACTTCAGATATATAATAACTTGTAGTCACTTTGCTACGCTCTAGTTTTGTTGTTATAGTTGGCATGACACAGTAATACATACCGCACATGAAACCTGGAAGCGGCGTGCTTTAAGAGAAGGGAAACTTCTGCCACCGATGGGGAGGGAAACAGACCTGACATTAGATATCTTGCTGACAGGTACCTGTTAAAAATGTCAAAAGTGACATTAGATGTCTTGCTGACATGTACTTTAGACCTGACATGGTGCTATAAAAGTCAGGTCTAAAGTACAATTCCAAATGTTTACTAATGTTTCAAAGATCCAATCTCAGTTCAAAGTGCAGAACCTCAACCAGGTCAGCCAAGCCATATCCCATTTTGCACAGAAAATTTGGGAGAATTACATTTTGCCCCCAAGTTTTTGGCATAGTGGCAAGCTACCCATGATGTTTCAAGTTTTGCAATTTGTCCCCAGACTTTTTTAAATTGGAGGCAATGTGCAGCAAAATGTTCTCATAAATCTGACCACATGACCGCACGTGACTAGTTATGGAAGGCAAATTGGATTTATATCATCTATCTATGTGGAAAGAAAAAAATACAGGGCCTACCCAAAAACATGTTTTAAAACTATATATTGATGTGCATTTCGCATTGATCCACTCAAATTCTCGCCAGAATTTTAGTCACATGCTCTCAAGTGCAATATTTTTTTAATTATTCTTCTACTTATTATATGTAGGTGCTTATATGAAAAATTTCCTCTGTAATCAGTCACATTGTTGGAGCTCCAAGTTGAAATTGATTGAAGTCAATCCAGGGAACGAATTGCAATCTATTTCTAAATTCATGGGCCAATTAAAAAAAATGAAATATCATGGGCCAATTTGCAACAACTTTAAAACTTGGGGGGCAATACGTAATTTGCCCCAGAAAATTTACAGAGTTTTCAGACCAGTAGATTACTAGCAATTATTAGACCAACATCAAACCTCAAGAACCTTCGGAAGCTAATGGAGATGCTACTATCAGCATCACCAATTACCACAACAATGAGACAGCAAAAACAAACTAAAATAAGGTTTAAAAAAATGCATCAACATGCAAAAGCTGCTAGCTGAGAGCAACTCAACAACACATTGAAAAAGAGTGAACTAGATTAGGTGTCCACCTAATTAATTCTGGAATATGAAAGCAGCAGGAAGCCAAAACCAAGTATTACTAGCCTGAACTCATCATTAACCTCAGACAGTCCATCTAGTCAATCTAGACATTTGAAAACGCTCATTTGGCAGTGCTGTAGCTTCCCAATGTAGTCACAAATGCATGCTTCGGCAATGTTTACCCAGTTCATCTGTCCCCATATCCACCCAGCCTAATGCCACAAAACATGGCTGTTTTTTGAAAAACCGCCAGAGCATGTACTCATCTCCCAACGAGCCCTATCAAATCCTTAGCCCAGAAACTCACTCTATTTGATCAATCATCACACATTTTCCGACACAAACATTCCGAACCAGCATCTCCCGTCAGGCAAAATTCATAAATCCCGGCACTAAACAAATTGAAAATAGAGCAATTTCTTCCCCCTTTCCCCCCTATCAACTCGAACGAAACGCTACTCCTCAATCAATCCACGGAAAAAGACTCAACATTTACCACAACCCAATGGACCAAACAACACCCCCACCACCAAAAACGCGAGCACGTCCGTCCCATTCTAGAAAAACAAAACTAACGTCCGAGCTGACAAATACGCCTCGAAAATACCGCCGGAGATCAAGCGTCAAACAAACAAAACCAATCCCACCCGCGATCACCCAAACAAAAGCACCAACGCCTCGTAACAACGAGAACCCAGATCAAGAAAATCTCGAAACCGACGACCTCAGACCCATCACCGTACCTGCGCCTGCTTCAGACCGAACGAAGCGCGAGCGGGCGTTCCGGCGGCGGCGGCCATTCCGAGCTCCGTTTGGACAGGGGGGAAGAGAGAGATCTGAGATGACAGAGGCAGAGAACGCGAGGAGGGCGAGGAGGACAGGCGGAGGCGCGCGTGTATATAAAGAGGGGAGGGTGGGAGGTGGGAGTGGGAGGGAACGGGGGGAGCGCGTAGGACGCTGTTTGGTTTGTCCGTAGAGCTTTTGCAGTTGAGATTGGTGGGGGAAGCGAATTGAAGAAAGGGCGGCGGCTTCGTTTGTATCGAAAATCGTACGGGGTGGGGTAGCGGGGGGCGTGTTTGGCTACGGGGTTTGTCCTATCCCGTGACCGGGTTAACGCCTCCGGTTTCCTTTTCCAAGGAGGTCGTTTTCGTGCGCGTGCGGAGACGCTCGTTTCCCGGCTCTTCGCGTTGCGTGATCGATGTTTCGGTTTAATTTACTTCCGTCGGGACGGCAACATGAGCAGCGATGTTGAATGGGACATCTTGTCATGTTCTTCACAGAGCGTTTACTCGAAGTTTGAGGAGAATGAAAATGAGAGGAAAGACGATGTCGGTGGTTGCGCCGCAAGGGGGACAGTTTAGGAGTTGTGCCGGGCACACTTCGGATGGAAAATGGCTAGTCTACATGTCTAGGCAATATGTAAATGAGGGCAAAATGAGAATTTTCAAAAGTGAGATGAAACGGTCTATGCCAGCTAAAAAGTTTGTCTAAAAGAATCGAAACTAGAAAGAATAATCCATTTGCTACATTACAGCTGTGTTGTGTTGGGTCAAAACACATGTATTTGGTATCACAATTTTAGATTTATTGTTCTTTGGCTAGATGATTAATGTAGTCATCAAAAAGAGGGAAAATGCCTATTATATTGTCATAGAGTTGTTACCAATGTTTATGTCTTGTCGTAGTAGAACTTTTGTGATATACCAATAGTGACAACATTCCCTTTGGAGAACTCAAAATTTTTTCCAATTACACCAACCATGTAGTCAAACCAAAAATATACATTTTAAGAGGACATCATCTCCACAACTGAAAGACCAAAGCATCCAGGTTTATACCTGAGACTGCAGTAAGAAAAATATAAGGCAATTCAATGCTTAACCCTAGAGATACACAATCTACTACAGCCCAATGAGGCGGCAACAAAAATCTTCTTTAGCTATGGGTGGACTAGGTATCCAATTGCAAGGGCAACGAGAGCGACCGCACAAACATACAGGAAAGGAAATCCCACTTGAAGCGCTCTACCACCTGTCTTCCTCAACATCTCCTGTTGAACAAAGTAACAATCTTTCCCCGTAAGCTTAACAATTCAAATGTTAAAAGAAAGTATGCTCCAACCAGATCTTGCGGGTAGAGCAAGATTGGCAAGATGCACGTGATAAGGGGTAAACATTAAAGTTCACATTACTCACCAAGTCACGCTTAAGTTCATCTCTCTCTCGATTCTGCAAACTTCTTTCCTCTGTTAATCTACTGATGGTCAGTTCTGCCTGCAAAGTTTTGGTACGTCTTCTGCTGTTATCTTCTTTAAAACTCAAGAGGCAGAAAGAAAGCAACGTTGAAGAAAATGGAAGCACAAACTTGCAACGAGAGGCACGGAAAGCTGTTTGCTTTAAGATGCATGGCAACTATGCATACAGTCATGACTGTCTTTACTACTGAAAAGCAATTATTTCTCTGGACCTATAATGAAGTTTTATGAGATTCACATCCAAATAGAGGAATAATATTGTACTTTAAGCTCCAGTAGTTCCTGCAAAGTTGCTATTATCTTCTTTGAAAACTCAAAAGAAAAGGGGAGAGGTAGAAAACCAACATTGCAGAGAAATGGAAAGCACAAACTTGCAATGAAAGGCACAGGAAGCTATTTGCTTTGAGATGCATGACAGACCATGCATATGGTCACTGTGGTCTTCATTACTAGAACACAATAATTTTTCTGGGCCTCTAATAAGATCCTATAAGATTTACATCCAAATACAGAAATAATATCGTACTTTATGCTCCACTACAGCCTGCAGTTGGTGCGTATTTTGCTAGAATCTTCTTTGGAAGCTCAAATAAAGATAGGTGGAAAGAAGAACAACATCAAACAGAAATGGAAAGCACAAACTCGCAACAGTGTGCACCAAAATCTATTTGCTTTAAGATGCAGTACAACTATGCATTTGGTCATTGTTGTCTTCACCAGTAAAAAAACAATTATTTCCCTGGGCCTCTTATAAAGTTTCACAATATTTACATCCAAATAGAGGAATAATAATGTATTTTATGCTCCGCTGTTGCATCATATGTACATATCTACTCAATGCAACAAAAAGAATCATTTTTCTCACATGTAACTCCCAAAATAGGACAAGTTTTTGAGTGTCTGAAATGTAGGTCTAGTTGCAGCTAATAGAATCCACACACTATACATTTTCACAGATAAATTTGACAGTGAAAACCAAAATGTGAAAGTTCAGGAAAGTAAAGTATAAGGATTTAGAGTTTAGGGCTCAAAAGTGTTAAGAGTCCAGAAAAGTAAATTAAAGACTTAAAAGTTCGTAGGTTTAATGAGTAAGAATGTGGGAGTTAGGGAAGGTAAAGTGAAAGGATTGAAGGTTTAAGGTTAACTTGTAAGAGGGCAATAGCTTAGAAAAATAAAGTGATAATTTCCCTAGTTCCTATATAAAAGAGATCCGCAGTCATTTCGCTCAATTAATCTAAATTCAGTGAAAACCGGAATTTATTTTCTGTAGTGAAAGTTCTGCCTTCACGATAATAGTCTGTTAATATTCTTTTTGATATATATGATTTTATTCATAGCCATCCATAATTGCATGTTCATGTGAAAAATTATATATTATTCTTTTAAAGCAGAAAAACAGTTTTGTAAATATAGCCAAACGGCCACTTAGCAATCAAGCATCACCCTCCAGAATTCAGAAGAAACAGCAGCTTATTTCTGTTACGAAATGATTTAATTGAATCATCCTCTCTTATGTCTCCTATTCTCATCTGTATAAAATGGGTACTGCATGCACGTGTAGTGAAAGTGAAACAGTATTCCCACTGATCTCACAGGCAAAAGTTGACCGAAGTTCAAATCAAGCAGTGGTAGAAAACTAACTTCTTTTAACTTCGAATCCACCAAGCTGAGTTTTGATCTTAACTCCTTAAAATCCTCTGACATGTCCAACCCCTCAGGATCCTGGCATCAAAAGACAATCCTTCTAGATTATAAGAGTGAGAGCAGATCCCACGATTTCCATGTTTCACAAAACGTAGAAACGTATTAAAAAGCGGTCAAGACGTGGAAAAGGAAAAAAAAGAAAAGCAACTTCATACAATCGCATTTAGTTGGTATATGCTGCAACTTGATTCAATTCACATACCAATGACATGCAACCCAGTCATGGCTGTGTCAAAGCCCTAATACACATATCATTAGATATGATGTCATCTCAATCCAGAAAGGCAATGAAGTGACAAATTGATGTTTTCTGGTAGTCATACCCTGAGAGGAGGCGATGCATTTTCAACTCCAGCAGACAAGACATCCTTTGGGACAATAGTTTCGAAAAACGAATCTTGCTTCCGTTCTCCATTAACTGGCAGCAGCGATGGTAATTCCACTGGACTGGTGAGGACTACTTTTAGTTTCCTCTCCTCTATGTATTTACCACTGTCTTTATCAAACTGCAACTTGTAAAGAAAATTACTCAAGTTACTTAACCTGAAAGATTAGGGAACTTATAGCAGCAAAACCTACCATGTCAGCAGTAACGTCCTCTTCACTTGTCCCAAAAGGGATAACAGTGCCCTGTATCAAAAACTTGTCTCTGCACTGCAGGACAGGTGGAGCAACCTGCTGTGCTTGCATGGTAACTGCATCAAACAGAAGATAGGATGAAAGCCTGCTCCAATTCTTTAAAAATTATCATGGTTTTCCAATATCTCGATGTACTTAGCTACTATAATAGGCATTTAAAATCTATTCAAAAATTATCCTTGCTGTAAAGTGACTGACTCTAATTTAAGCAGTTCATATCCAAGGAGTAATACATTCTTCTTGACAAGTCATGGCAAAGAAACTGAAGAATAATTATTCGGCTGATTCAAGTACTGTGGGTGTGTCCCCTCACAATACGTGGGTGGCTATAATGAATATGTAAACATGATGTTCCTCAGACTTGAGTGGCATACCTGTGAAATCAGATGCTCCATTTGGCTTGATGATGCCTATGTTTGGCCGCACACAGTATTTCTTCGGAGATGTAGTCTTAACCTGGAAGGTTTCAAACATCCAGTACAGAGTTCATAACAAATCTCCTAGATCAAGAGTTCTTAATGCACTGTTAAGTACTCTGAAAATTAAATTACATCAGGACAGTACAGGAAAGGAAAATGTTCACCAGCCATAACCTAAAAGAAGTAAAGCATGACAATGTCGAAAGAAAAGTTTCAAAAAATTCTCACCTTGAAAGCAACATACTGATCAGTTTTATTGCGTAGTTGAATCGAGCAGGAGCTTTGTTTCCTCAACTCAACTGCATAAACACAGAGAAGAGGCTTCGGATTAAAAGACTTAACAAGAAGGGGGCCCATCAGCAGAACAGGATTTGACGAAACGCATCTAAAAAATATAATGCAATAACGAAATCTCATTTTACATTTTTCCTAAAGTAATCATTCTCAGTTATTTTATTACACTAACCATTCACCTACATTAAATCCAGAAACGTAATCACTCTCACAGGGCATTTTAAGAATTTGTGGTGTGAGGATAGAAACTATGCAAAAGAGAAAAGAATTTGGAAACAGGTCGACTGGATGGTATTTCACAAATGCCACTGAAGGTCATGCCTTAAAGACATTCCTTCGTCCGTCATTTATAAATATCGATCCACAAATTCTCAAGAAAATTATCATCGAGCAAAAGGATAATTCTCACCTTCAGTCATTGCCTAAGAAAAGAGAAGCGAAGCAAAGCAAAGCAAAGAAAATTCAATCAAACTCCAAATTGAAAACGAACCGAACTCGCAGTGCCAATGTACTCACAGATAAACTTGAGTTCATGAGGCCGGATCTCCAACAGCTCTTCCGCCATGACAACGACCGGACCGCTGATCCATATGGAACACCGCGTCAGCAACCAACAATCAAGCAAAAAAAGCTTTGCAGTTAGACAAGCAACGCGTAAAGCTCGATCCCAAGCACCCATCCATATGACCCCCCCGCACGTGCAGTCTCGAGCACGTTGCTCGTTTCACGAAAGCACCAGAATCGCACATCATCGCCACCCAACGCCAGACAGGCAAAAAAAAAAGAACTCAAGACGATTCCCACTCACGCGAAGCGGAATTCAGCACGCGAATTTCCCCATACGTTCAAAAAGCGGTTCAGGACTCACGAAAAAAAAAAAGCAAACAGATCACCACATCGATCCGTTCCCGGACCTGCCCTGCCGACCGAAAA
>SMSX01011067.1:0-14015 GCA_026573535.1 Eucalyptus polybractea
TCCTATCTTAATTATCTTTTGCATAACTTGGAAACTCGAGAAATCTAAAAGTGGCGAAGCGTCTCTTCACCTAGTAAGTTGGTCAACTTGCCAACTTGATGAACTTTAATAGATCTGGAGACGGTAGAGAGAGTAGCGATGCTCTCTTCATAGCTTCCATCACTAAGATTGTGCATTTATCTTTTGTATTTCTGTTTAATTTTTCATGAATGACTTAAACTTTCAGACTTCCGCACTGCAGGTGCTTTCTGCGATGAACAGAAGCTAGTGAAAGAACCAGACGAGCCTCTGAATCTTTAATACAATGATAGCTCATGGCTCAGTGAGAATGCATCGGATGAAAGAGGCTCTAGCACAAACAGTTTTCATCCTTTCGTTAAGCATTCCATCTGGCTATTCCGAATCCTTCGACAACATTTCTTTCAATCTCCCGTCTTTTCAATTAAATGATCAGAGAATTACTTTCCAGGGCAATGCCTCCGTGCTGAACTCCATCATCCAACTCACTTTAGGTGCGCCTTCGGAGGAACCCACATATATAGTTGGCCGAGCATTATATCATCAACCGATGCACCTGTGGGATAGTTCAACAGGGAATGTGGCAGATTTTGTCAGTCAGTTTACTTTCTCTATCGATTCCAATATGAGCTACTACCGCCATGCTGATGGATTGGTTTTCTTTCTCGCTCCCAATGGATCGCTGATCCCTGAACGCTCAGAGGGACGCTTTCTAGGCCTCACAGGTTCGATAAACTCTACCAACTCTAGTAATGCATTTGTTGCGGTAGAGTTTGACACTTTCTATGACCATTCAACAAATACATGGGATCCGCTCTGTAATCATGTCGGTATCAATGTAAACAGCCTGGCTTCTGTCAGTAAAACTTGTGTCTCATGGATGAATGACAAGATACGCCATGGTCAACAACTACATGTTCAGGTCACATACAATTCTACAGCAATGAACTTGAGTTTTGTTTTTCAAGATGATGATGACAATTATACCAGCCTTTACTATCAGCCAGTCAACCTGAGAGAGTACTTGCCAGAATGGGTGGTCTTCGGTTTCTCAGCAACGACAGGGCAGTTGTTTGAGGCTCATACAATTTTCTCATGGGAATTCAACTCTAGTCTACGAATCCTTGACGATGTAAATGGCACGACCAATGTGACTCCCGTTGACACACCAACACGAGGGAAAAAGAGTAAGTCCTGGGTGAAGGGGGCTATTTTAGGCTTAAGCTCTTTGGTGCTTATTATCCTTGTTGCAGGATTTGGCTGGTATGGTTATAAGCTAAAGAGAAATAGAAATCATCGAAGTGGAGAAGAAGAAGAAGATGCTCCAGGAATTGACGAAGGATTTGAACAGTCAAGGGGACCCAAGGAGTACTCCTATAATGTCTTGGCCGTCGCCACTAACAACTTTGCGAATACTCGGTTGCTTGGGGAAGGGGGTTTCGGAGGAGTCTATGAAGGCCACCTCGCTGATACAAATTCCCACGTCGCCATCAAGAAGATCACTCCAGAGTCCAAACAAGGTGTCAAGGAGTATGCCGCCGAAGTGAAGACAATTAGACATCTCAGGCACAAAAATTTGGTGGAGCTCATCGGTTGGAGTCATGAGAGAAACAAGTTCCTCCTTGTGTACGAGTACATGTCTAACGGTAGCTTAGACTCTCATTTGTTCAAAGATAAAATGCCGCTGCCATGGGAAAAGAGGTACAATATCGCTCAAGGCATCGCCTTAGGGCTGAAATACTTGCACGAGGATTTGAAACAATGTGTCGTGCACAGGGATATAAAGTCTAGCAATATCCTACTTGATGCACAATTTAAGGCTAAATTAGGCGATTTTGGCTTGGCTCGGATAGTCAACCATGCCAAAGGGTCACAAACAACCCTATTGGCTGGGACCATGGGATATTTGGCTCCTGAATGTATCTATACAGGTAAGGCAAGCAAGGAATCCGATGTCTATAGTTTTGGAGTCGTCCTCTTAGAAATAGCATGTGGAAGAAGAGCTATCGAACCCAGGGCATCGCAAGGCCAAATTCAACTTGTGGAATGGGTTTGGGAGCTCTATGGAATCGAAAATCTATTCAATGCGGTAGATCTAAAGTTAGGAGAAAATTTCGATGGGAGACAGATGGAGCGCTTGATGATTGTAGGCCTCTGGTGTGCTCATCCAGACCCTAAGGAACGGCCTCCCATAAGCAAAGTGATAACCTTTTTGAACTTCGATGCATCACCACCCATTCTCCCACCAAAGTTGCCCATCCCGACATATATCGTGCCTCCATCTTCGATGCTCGAACCGTTGCATGTTTCATCCAGCAGCTTCAGAAGAAGTGAACCACAAAGCACTTAGAGTACCGAACTATCCACATTTACTAGCTCTTCCAAGAAGTCTTCCAATTCATCTTCTTCTGCATTGCTTCGGAATACAATGTAAGTTCACTGTTTATATGGGTTCTGGATTGCAACTATTCGGTTCTATGATTTGTAATGTCTGCAAGTGGACCTTTGGTTTCTAGTTTCTATTTATCCTTATCATGTAAGATATTGGTAGTAGTATTTGTTGGAAGTTTGTTTGTAAAACAAACTAAGTGTATAAAACAAACTGAGTGTATATTTCCTTGTCCCACTTAGAAAGAAAATGTGGGAATAAATAGGCCAATTAATAAGTGTGGGTTTCTTTAGTGTATCTAAAGAAAAGATTGAGTGTGAACTAGAGCCCACTAGACCCGCGTACGAGTGTGTGATTATTAGATGCACTTAGCACTAACCCGTTCGTTATTTATTTATTTATTTTTATTCCATTTGGTTATATTATTAACTTTAATTAGTTCAAAGGTTTTTTTTATTGAGAATTTTCAGAAATTATGAAAATTGGAAATTTTATTTAAAAAAATTAATAATAATTTTTTATTATTCCGAATTTTTTATTTATGTCTTTTCAGACAACCTTTGGAAATGATACCCGTTCAATTTGCAACCTTTCCCGAAGAGTTGCATTTGTTCATTTTTCAATTTCTTCCAAATGGATACTTTTGTTCATTTGGGAAACTTTTTTTTCGAAAGAATACATTTGTTCACTTTGCATTTTTTCAAGAAGAGTTACCTATGTTTTTTCAGATCGATTTATATATACATGTCAGTTTTCCAGAAGAATAATTTGAGATCATTTTTCTTTTTGGGTATTCTTTCCAAAATTACAACCATCTTTTCAATTATTTTCTAAAGAAACCTTGGAGTAATACTAGAATTGCTATCTAGTATTCTTATTTTGGAACTTTGTTGTATCTTGGAAGATATTTGCCGGTGACCATTAACAATTTGTGAGACAAATAAATGCTTAAAGAAAGAGATATCAAGCTTCAAAGTCTGACTTGATTGCTCTATTGATTCGAAGCCATATTTTTCCAACAGTATTTGTTGTGGATTTTGATGTGAAAATGTGGTGTATGAGTGTTTGTGGGAAAACACAGCAAAGGGTGAAAAGGAATATTGAGATAGGATTATATAAGCTTATGAATAAAAAAAAAAAATTGGTTTGTCTCTGTTGTATACATGACCGAACAGCCTTGCCTATTTTATGGGCTGAATCCACCGACTTATACATGCAATATATCTCTGCATTTGTTGGAGATCTCTTTTGGGTTTTTAACTTGGCCACAAACTTCAACTACCACGTGTAAAAGTAGGGACTTGTAATGGTGCCTGAAAAAAAAATGGAGACTTGGAGATGTTAATCCTAGAGAAGCCTAAGCTTTTCTTGAAGAATTGATGAAAAACTTCAACACGATAGAATTATATGAAAGCTGCATCATGTTGAGAATATGTCTCAAGTTTACCCCTTAATGAAATCTTGAGGCAAGTAAGTTTCATAGTTTGAATGGATTTGCCAAAACGGATTTTCCTATTTTGGATCAAATTCCAATACATGTACGAAGAGGGCTTTCTTCATTAATTATATTCAAGATGAACTTTTAGTGTTCAACTTGATAAATCTTGTCATGATACCTATGAATTCTTTTGTGAGATCGGCGAGGAATTATGAGGGTTAAATATAGTAATCTATGAATCATTTGGTGTAATTGCGGTCAAGAAACACCGAAAGTGTTCAAGTGACTCGAATATAATTAGGGAAAATCTCAAATAAGGACCCAAAGTGCCTTCATTTTCTCAAAAGAGGACCTTGAGTGGAGTTTGTCTCAAATAAGGACAAAAGTGATTATTTAATCTCAAAGAAGGACCTCTACTCATTGGTCGGTGAATGGATGCATTTCTGATTTATATTCCAGTGGCAGAAATTTATTTTGCCCTTTTTATTTTAAATTCCTTTATTTTTGTTTTCAAAGCTATTTTGTTTGTTTTTTTCTTGCGTCAATGGTTGCACGGTTCATCATCTTCTTCATCCCTTGTTCATCTTCTTCTCAAGACCATCGAACTTGGGAAGGGCTAGGTGAGTTGCCTATTTCCTTTTGGGGCTCAACAAAACGGAGGGCCGAAAACTTGAGAGGGAACGTGACAGTGAACTGTTTATGTTCCCAGAAATTGCATTCCAATTGATTCGGCAGCAAATGGGATATGGAAAAGAATAGGGGAGAAAGCTAGTTGGTAATTTCAGGAAGTTAGTGATGAGAGGAGAAAGAGAAAAAAGAGGGAAGAAGGGGGGAGGGGTTGGAAGAGCTGGTTATTTTACTTGTCATGTTAAGGTAGCTTAAGAATCGGTGACTACCTTGAGGACTTTATCATTAACAATGTAGACTGTTAGCCAGTTCACATATAATGCTGAAGTTGGGTGATTACTCATTCATTCAGTTTTGGCATGTCGGATGTTTTCACTGCCCTAATATCTTTCATGGGAGCATCTTTGATTTGTTGTGAGTATCATGTCTCGCACTGTCCTTTTGTTTGGCTGAGTCATCAGCATTCGAATGTTTGGAGGATCTGGGGAGAATAGGTAGGCGGCAGAGACGTGTTTCAATCAAACCTTTTCAGCATCGTCCAATAAGAGCACAAGATCACATCCCATAATTGTAAAAGGGGCGTAGTTAATGAAAATTTTTGTTAAGCCTACTCGTGTGTGTGATTCTTGTCTCTAGGCCTTAGTTGATACTCCCTGCCTTCAAATGGAAAAAAGAAGGAAGTTGTAGTGAGTCTAGCGTAGATATTATAGCACCTCACAGCATATTTCACGATGGGCGTGGAGCCCTCGCTGGCCCTCACCTAGCCCTTCCAGGTGGAGTCCTTCTTTGACACTAAATGATTATGATTTCTATTTTATCACTTGATCTATGATGAACATTTTGTGCTGATATCCCCATGTTGTAAGTCTCACCGACTAAATCGCATAAATATGATGTTCCATTTATTTCCTCATTCTTAAATTTTATTGTTTGATTGCTTGTTTTTGCGATAATTGGTATCAAAGCCAAACTTAATTGAGTTAAAGCAAGTCAATGGTGACGGAAGGAAAAAAAGAAGAAGAAGTGAAAATCAACAAGTTTAATAGGAATAGTTTTGAATTCTAGAAGGTATAGATTGAGGATTATCTATACTAGAGAACTTTGCACTTAGCCCTATTAGAAAGAAACTAGAGTTGATGAAGCAAAATGTTAAGATTTACTGGATAGACAAGCATTGGGTATTACTTGGCTAACTTTAGCTCATAATATCTTTTTTAACATTGTGAAAATTGACACGTTGAGAAGCTATTTAGATTTACATAATGAATTATGCCTACTAATCCATACTATTTGCAAAACAAAGATGACAAGTAGCTTTCAGGGGACGTCAATCAATTTTTTTTACTATAAATATCTCCAACTAATCACATGGGAAAAAACGTTAATTACTAAATTTTTGTTTCTTACAAATTTCAGTTTTCAATTTTGAACCTTGGAAATCTTAAAACAATCTTCCTGAAAAAGTCTCACAAATTCCATGAATGTCCATGTTCTTCCTAAAGATGGATCATGATGATATGATATTAGTTTAGTATCAATTTTTGCGAGCATGTCATTTTAAGTGGCGTTCAATATAAGATGGCCTTTTGGCTAGAAAAAAGGGAATATTGATCCTTTATTATTAGACTTTTAGGTCAAGCAACCTTTGAAGACTTTGTTTATTAACCCTATATAGAGAGAGAGAGAGAGAGAGAGAGAGAGAGAGAGAGAGAGAGAGAGAGAGGAACATGTGGCACGGTAGGGACTCCCTCTTTTCTTAGCACACGAGTACGAATTTTCTACGAGAAGAAAAACAGAGCATAGCTATCTAGAAGCAGAAATGTATTAGGAATGAAGACAAAAAAATTCCAGTCAACCATCGAAAGATACTCAATGGAGACTCTTTCTTAGCACTATTTCTCCCTGAACCGGATTGTTCTTCTTCAGTTTGGCCGTCATGTACTGCCTAGGTCTTGGTCAATTCGACTAAAATATCTTCAGCATAATCAAACCTGGTTTATATCATTTCCGTTCGTCCTCACCATGAAGTGGTTGTTGGCTTTGTCGTGAAGAGTCCTACATCCGCGATCCAAGCTCCAAAGGTAAAGGCAATAAAATGTAGTACTTTGTTGTAGTTTCGGAATTCTCGGTTTTGTCGCATGCTCTTCTCATTGTTCTTAATGCCATTTTGCTGGGTTGTTGCAGAATTCTGCATTTTTAATGTGCCCCTGTCGCCTTACATTGCTTCATTTCTTCTTTTCCCAAATGAACATTATCTTTTGATAGTGTTATCGGTTGATTGAGTACCATGGGCTAATTGCTAAATCGATTTTGGTGTTAGCGGTAAGGAATGTCGGCCTAATATCGAATCAGGAAACTCCTGAATATCAGCCACGGTTGGTTCGTTGGTTTGATAGTTGAACTTGTCGACATTAATCTATTGACCTAAACAGGAGCAGAGTTCGGTTTTACAATTATTATTGGCCTTACCTAATAGCATGAGGTCATTCATGTCCATATCTCAGGATTAAAGCGGTAATATTAATGCAATACGATAAATGGTTCTATTTAGTACTCGTTCAAATATTCTTAGTGAACAGAAGACGAAACAATTGGTCCATGAACAAAAGAAAATGCAATGCCTGGCAATTTGATATTGTTTAAGTACTAAGCAGATCTTGGCCTTACTTTGCAGATTCGTAGTGATCTCATTATAAAACCTCTGCACTTTCTCTTTCTTTCTTATGCACCTCCTAACCAGACGACTCTGAAAATTTGTTTCCGGGAAAATCGCAAATATGACTGCGCTGTGCGAGTTGGGGTAGATAACTCCTTGTGTCAAAATTGGCGAAACGAGTCCTCAAACTTGAACTAACTTCTGTACACCCTTGGACACACTTCAAATGGGTTTTTGCTGGCTTTTCCTTGGGAAAATAATCGTGAATCATGAGGAAGCGCTTCGAAGATGGCTTCTTTCCAATCTTTCCTGCCCTGTATATCGTATGTAATGAGTTAAAAAAGATTTTTTTTTTTTGCTCGAACAGTTTCTTTTCATGGACATCATCACCAGATGGCACGCTTGACCTTTTCATCTCCATTTAGTGATTCACTTGATGAGATGACTAGCTACACGTCCCTTCAAATATCAGGATTTCGTGTGCTGCTGCATGTAGTCTCCACGAAGCGACATATAGTGAACAAGAAGATCAGCCGTTGTTGCAGCTTCTGAATCAAAATGGCTTGCTGCTCAGTGAGAATGCATTTGACAGAAAGGGCTATAGCACAAACACTCTTATTTTTAATAATCATCCAATCTGCAAATTCTGAATC
The DNA here is from genome assembly GCA_026573535.1 of Eucalyptus polybractea. Classification (NCBI taxonomy): domain Eukaryota; kingdom Viridiplantae; phylum Streptophyta; class Magnoliopsida; order Myrtales; family Myrtaceae; genus Eucalyptus; species Eucalyptus polybractea. Next base: position 7,782 of record SMSX01011067.1, read on the forward strand.
CTTTGACAAGATTTGTTTCAACTTCACATCCTTCCTATTGGAGTTCAAGTTGGCGGAAGACGACTTATCTGTTTCCGATGCACAGTTAACAATTTGCCCTGGAACGATCGTTGAATTACGGATGAATCACGAACAATATTACATCACGTTGGTCTGAATGTAATCACGAGGAAAACATTCGATTTCCACAGCGTAAATGCCAATTGTTCTTGTAAAGGAAAATTGTAATGCTTCATTTTCTTTTGATGGAAAGGGGACAAGACAAGGAGAGAATTCTGAGCATACGTTCTGCCAACCTGCCAACGGTTGTCTTCAGGACTCCTTCACACATTTTCAAATGTGTAATTCTATCATATTGTATCAAGACAAAACGGTGCGTTCTCATTGCACCCTATCATGGACATACTGATTAAGTACAACACTTCCAATCAAACATAACATTCTGGGACAATGCGAGTGCACTAGGCTCCACAATGGAACTTTCTTTAGTCAAGGCAGCCGAGGGGGGCAACGAAATAGTCGCTCGAGCTCTTTATGATCAACCCGTGCACCTGTGGGATAGGTCAACAGAAAATGTGGTAGATTTCACCAGTAGATTTACTTTTGCTATCGATTCTAAGAGCCGCACGGAATTTGCTGATGGATTGGCTCTTTTTCTCGCCCCCCTTGGATCACAGATTCCTGAAGGCTCAAAAGGAGGCTCTCTAGGCCTCACGAACTCTACCAGCTCCGGTCTTGCATTTGTTGCAGTAGAGTTCGATACTTTCACAAATAATGGACTGGATCCAGGCTGTTATCATGTTGGTATCGATGTAGATAGCTTGGTTTCTGTCCGTCACGCTTGGGTCCCGTGGGTAAAGTACAGCATACTCAACGGTGAACAACTTCATGCTCAGGTGACATTTAATTCTACGGGTGGTACGATTCAAAGAAAAAAGAACAGGTCATGGGCATGGGCTATCTAAGGTTTACGCTATTTTGTCTTGGTTCTCCTCGTCGCAGGATTTGGCTGGTACCGTTATTGGCCAAGGAGAAATAGAAGAAGATGATTTTCAATCAATTGGTGAAGGATTTGAACAGTCGAGGGGACCCAAGAAATACTCCTACGGCGTGTTGACCATGGCAACAAACAATTTTGCAGGTGCCCGGTTGCTTGGGGAAGGGGCCTTTGGCAGAGTGTACGAAAGCCGGCTTGCCGATGTGAATGCTTCTGTTGCTCTAAAGAGGATCACTTCAGAGTCCAAACAAGGCCCAAAGGAGTATGCGACAAAAGTAAGGACCATTAAACACCTCAAGCACACAAATTTAGTGGAACTCATCGGCTGGTGCCATGAGAGAAATGAGTTCCTCCTTGTATATGAACTCATGTCCAATGGAAGCTTAGATTCTCATTTGTTCAAAGAAAAAACGCCATTGACATGGGAAAAGAGATACAGCATTGCTAAAGGGATCGCGTTAGGACTGAAGTACTTGCATGAGGATTTGAAACAATGCGTCGTGCACAGGGATATAAAGTCTAGCAATGTCTTGCTCGATTCGGAATTCAATGCGAAGTTGGGAGACTTTGGCCTGGCTCGGATAGTCGACCATGCGAAGGGGCCACAAACGACTCTATTGGCTGGGACCATGGGATATTTGGCTCCTGAATGTATCTACACGGGCAAGGCAAGCAAGGAATCCGATGTCTACAGCTTTGGAGTTGTCCTCTTAGAGATAGCGTGTGGAAGAAAAGTTATCGAATCGAGAGCACCAGAAGACCAGGTCCAACTTGTCAGGTGGGTTTGGGAGCTCAATGGTGTTGGTAAGTTAAATGATGCGGTGGATCCAAAGTTAGGCAAGGATTTTGATGTGAGTCAAACGGAGCGCTTGATGATCACAGGCCTCTGGTGCGCTCATCCAGACCCAAAGGAACGGCCTTCCATAAGCAGAGTACTAACTTTTCTGAACTTTGACGCTTCGCCTCCTGTTCTCCCATCGAAATTGCCAGTCCCAACATGTTTTGCACCTCCATCTCTACCAATCGAGTTGCTGCACACTATGTCCTCCCAGAAATCTTGCAGTTCCTCTTCTGCATTGGTTTCGAATGAGGAATGAGTTACAGGGTTTTATAAAGTGTATATTCTGATCGATATTCCATCATTCCTTTTTCTAATTTTACATGTATATGTGCACATTTTTCAATTAATGGTTCCCATTCACTCTTTTACTTTTGGACTTTCATATTGATTTAAAGGCATGATTGGATTATATACAGAGCATATTCTGTTTTGGTGGCTATTACTCGTCTCGAGTCAGGATTTCCTAGTAGGACCTCGCACGACAGCCCGGGTAACGGCGACTTCAATGATAATGCAGTCAATAACATGAATCAGAAATCAATGAATGCTAATAGCAAGCCTGGAAACTATCAGGAGACAGCAGAAGTAATCTGGTGGGTTGCTTGTTACGCACTCGACAAGTTTTGTAATCTGAACTTTTGATCATTTCATGAACTAAAAATTTCCGTTCTGATCGGTACTCAACATTATCTGTGTCAAATTTAATCATATTTACCGGACATGTTTAACCAGTTCCAAAGACTAGTTACGAATTGGCCTATAACCAGCAGGTTTCGGTTCTCAGTCCAAGGGTTTTGTATCGATGTAGAAGTGTAATCATCAATTCTTAACCGTAAATGTAAATGGCTGATACCAATTCATCGTGACTATTTCTTTTCCCAGAGACGGTTCTAAATCAAGTTTAGCCCAACGGGACGATTTTCATCATTCCAACACCGCGAAATGCAGCTATTTTCCATGTCAAACATCCACCAAACGTCATCCTCTGCTTTCTGTATGAAGTAGATGCAGTTTCTCCTACACCACCCACCCCTCTTCACTCACCAAGACATGGAAACAACAATTAGCCCCCATAAGAAGTGCTCAATCCCCGATACTACTCGCTCTGCTCCAAGAGTAATTGTCAACGTTGAGCCTCAGAACTTCCACATCATCCACAACATTCACTGTCCTCCTGGACACGAGAAAAACCACCAAAACTTTGGCCTCAATCTCGAGTAAACACTCCCTGAAGCTCCTCCACGAGGCATTAGGAACCGCCCTGCTTGGACACGGCGACAATCTCGGTGCCCAAACCCACACACTCTATAAATGCAAGCGTCCCTTGCGAACTCAGGGCATAGACCTTGCCATTCGCACCAATGGCATTGGCAAACTCCATGCACCGCTCTGAACTGTTCCCATAATTTGGGTCCTCAACATTGCAATCACACTTAACCCACTTGAGTTCGCCCAGCCTCCTCCTGGAGAGATCACAGATCACAGATCACAAAAGCCGGACGGTTCATGCCAGTTACCACCATCACAACATGGTCGGAACTCCCACTACGGTTCACATGGGGCAAATTCAAGACGGCACGCTTAAGCGGAACTTTGCAATCCCAAGGCGGGAGAGACGAGTACCAAGACTCAACAGGATTCCAGAGATAGACCTTGGAAGGGCTTGCCCCGCCTCGAGCGATGACGACATCATGTGAGTTGCCGACAAGTTTAGTCCAGGGATGCCAGTAGCTCAGTCCCCTCCTGAAGTACCTCCAGTGGTGCCGCCACATTTGAGGGAATACGATACCAAAATGCGTGATGTCGGTCTCGGGGCTGAGGTCCAGGAGCTGGAGTTGAAGTTGGTTTGATGAGGAACATGAGGGCGGCTTCGACCTCCACGAGTTGCTTGTGACACCAAAGGTCATGTTGCGCATGAGGAGGGGGTGTTGCGGATGGTGTTGAAATGCGCCCCCTTCAGAGCGTCTATTGGGGTTTCATGAATGATGTATATGTAAAATTAAAAAAAAAAAATACGCCAAAAACAAAGATGATATATTTTATACATGATTTTTCGAAGGTGTTGTTTGTGCGTTTTAATAAAAAAATATGAATATAAAAAGGGAGTTAAATAAATTATCTCTCGAAGTGCGCTTTATATGAATTGATTCGCGAATTGATTCGGATGTTTTATAGTTCAAGCCCCACAAACATCGGATCTCTAGTTCAGATATACCAACAATAGACATCGAACGGAAGAGAGAATTTTCAGATGATCACCACTATAACCGTGCTAGCAATCTCGTGAAGACAATCCGTCTTATCGTTGATGTTTTTAGTCACAGCTCGAACGAAAGAAAATCATTTTCTTTCTTGCATCTCGAAAACACAAGAACACGCGCACACTTTGCTCTCTATTTTCAGCGACTGCTTTTTTGAGCCCTTCGTTTAAGCAGTAAAAAAATAAAATAAAAAAGCTGAAACGATCAGCAACTGCTGCTAATCGTGTGGGCGTTGCTGATCGTCCATGCCCGATCGTGCATGCGGTCAGCAACCGCTGATTCATGCACGAAATCGTGCATGATGGTCAGCAAACCGCTGACCATCCATGCTTCGTGCATGTGCACAATTCGTGTGAAATGGTCAGCAACAATTGCTGACCATTTCCACTTTAATTAATTATATGAATGAATAAATAATTAATAATTAATCAATACTCTTAAAAAATAAAATGGATATAATCTTTATATGTATATTTGAAATACATTAATATGTATTCACTTTGGGCATGCGTGTACATTATATGCACGTAGGCTCGTGACTGTAATACAAATTAAATTAAATCATTAATTTAATTTCAAATCGACTCAATTCGATTGCAGTAATTGCAAACACATTTACAATACTATTTCTCTCTTGTTCCACGTTATCCTGATTGTTTATGGTGTGTAACATCCCTAGGTTCATCACTAAACTGGTAGTAATACTCCCAAAAGAATTTATTGTCCCGATTAATCTTTGGGTCCTACAAGTCATGATTGACATCTAGCAATATGTTATGGCTAGCCTGTGAATGCTTTAATAACATAATAAATATGTCAGTTTTGGTTACAATGTAATTCAATACATCTGTCTTACTATATCCCGATCAAACAAAGACCATGGAATATTTGTCAAGTCACTAATTCAATCATATACACAAATCTAATTGACATACATTTTATTCGAGACATAAACAATTTATTCTCAGTTACAATCCTGGCTGAGGATTTCGATGCAGTGTCATAATTAGATTGCATAAAAGATCATTATTATACCTTGCATGCAATAAGGAGACAAATTCCATATTGCGCACATGTGCAATTTCGTATATTAACAAACTATGACCATCAGGTGTAAAGACGGATCAACGACCTAACATTACGTGATGTGAATCATAATTATTCGACACACAAGTTAACATTGTGCTTCAGATCTAAGGATTATTTACACAAAACCAAAGCATGACCATTAAACATTGATCACGCTAAAAGCTTCCATATCGCTAATCGTTCCATATGCGTCACGTTCAGTGAACTTGTCTAATACAAACATATATATTCTAACTTAGGCATCATGATACCCAATGACATATGACTCATCATTCCAATAAGTATTTAATACTTAATGGTGAAGTTAAAAACACACCGGTCTCAACAGAATTATTAATATTCACTCAATAATTCATCAACTAGGAATGATTTAAAGATTCAGTCTAACTATAAACCCATCACATATATTCTTAATGTCTCAAGAATAGGTCTAGTTGCAACCGATCTTATGGAATCATTCATAAATATAAAATAATTGGACAAATGAATAAATATGTCATTGCCATTAAATAAATAATAATAATGATAGTACAACTAAAATCCGGCATTAATCCAACAACACCATCTAGAGACAGAGAAGAGAGAGAAAGAGAGATGCCCAAGTTGGATGAAGGGACTATTTTATATCTAGTCAAGCACTTGGCCACCAAACTTTGAGGACCTTTTGCCGTGTTTTAACATATAAAAACACAGAAAAAAAATTGAGGGCCCACTGTATCCAAATGCTTCGCTTGGAAAACACGCTTGCACAAAAGGAACGATCATCTATGGGATTTAACGTTGAATTCTCGATCTATGTTAGCTTCTGCTCTACACATAAAGTCGCTCGCAGTCGAGATAAGCAGTTTAGTTGCTTGCCGAAATAGAACTGCCCATGTCGATTGCGTTCGATGTAGGATGTGTTAAAAAAATATTACGCAGTCTGCGTAACCATCAAACGCGGTTGGATGAGTGCAAACGGGTATTGTCACCTGTTGATTATAAGAATGCTACAATCTTTCGTGATTTGAATACCACATCCTAAAATGGGGCTGCGTATCATTTAG
>SMSX01011068.1:8813-23197 GCA_026573535.1 Eucalyptus polybractea
CTGAATGGTTCATGTCATTTCGACTATACTTTTCTCTTAGCATGCATCTTTCACTCTTGAATGGGAACCGAATCATGCTGGAATATGTAAAGTTTTAACTCATTCCCGCTGCATAGCAGCAATGATGATCAATTCTTAGACTGTAAGATAAGAAAAGCTTGTTTGATGTGATCTGGACACATAGAGGCAATGTTCAGAAGCTCTACCAAGAGACTGAGCTCAATAATTGGATTTAGGGTAAGCCATATGGACGACCTTAACCTACAGAGGTGTGGTCAGATTTGTAAAGATAAGATTTGAGTATTTGTATCATAATGAGGACCTACACTAGCTAGAGAGAACCAGCATAGTAAGTTCTATGCATGTCATTGGTGCCTGTACTTATGATTATTTAGTGTCAATGTCTTCCTGTTTGTTTCCTTTTGCTTTTTGGTTGAAAATTGTTTGGAGTCCTTCTCTGTTAATGTTTTGCTAATCTTCCTTACCTTTTGTCTTTTCTTATTAAAAAAAAAAAAAAACTCATAGGTGGTAATGGCCTTAAAATGCAAAGGGGGGAGCATATTGGGAAGTCTTTACACTGGAATCAATACTCGTCATATTGTCATGACTAGCAAAATGGTATATAATTTTGACTTAATACATTTCTTACCTTAATCAACTGTACTTCTGATATCTGTTCAACAATTTTAGAGATAGAAGGGTACTCGAGCTTGCATGTACAACCTCATAAAGCTATTGTTGGAGCTAATGCCTTTGCTCATGAAAGTGGCATCCATCAGGTTAGTGGCTATGAACATTGGGTTTGTGGTGTCTTTTCACCTATTTGCTTACTAGTTGTCGGGCATGTTTACACAGACACTGGGCATCTCTGTAGGAACCTCTGAGGGAGTCAGCTCCATGAAACCCAACAACTTGTTCAATGCTCCAATATAGGCCCTCACACTTGAAACTGCAATATCCATGCTCGACCCAGTACCACTGGCATTCAAACAATAAATACAATAACTTGAAGTTTATGTGAAGTAAAACAACATGGTTTGTAAACATATTAAACACTCCTGTACCTGAAGGTTCGGTGTATAGTCTCCCCAGTTAAAGCATGTGTAGACGTGTGATTGTTTTCGCCACGGATCAAAACTCGGGTTGTGGCTATTGCGTCAATGCCCTCTGTCACAGCGGTCATGGAGTACTCGAGAAGCGTTGCAGGTACCTGTTCAGCATAATGCAAGACCACATCTGTCAGTTCTGAAACTGAAAGTCAACCCTCAAGAAAATTAATTCCAATATTGTCAACTTTATTTGGTACCTATAATTTTTTGCAATGTTAATTTGATAATAAACTAACGATTATACTAAACCCCAAATTTGAAAGTACCTAGATGAAAAATATCTTTTCAGTGGTTACCGGAAGCAGCTTTCCATACCTGGTTACGATGACAAAATTCAAATGTGTTCTCCCTATTCATTCCTGATTAAATTAACACTACAAATATCCCACTTCTAAGACAATGATACTACAAAAGTAAAATAACATTTGGTAGAGGTATACTTCAAACTGACTTCTTAATACAATATGAGTGTAATAGGTCAAAATCGAAAATTCAAACCTTAACAATTAGGTCAACAGCCTTGTATGCTGAATCCACAGGTCCAGTACCAACAGCACAAGCAATATGCTCTTTCCCATCAGCACTGATAAGTTTCACAGTTGCTGTCGACAGACCAAGAGTTCCACACGTAACCTGCATGGCATTTGCTATGATTTTCTAACCAGACGGATTGGCATTGGAATCACCATGGTATAAGCTGGAAAAACTAGGCAGATATACCTGTAAATCATGAAGCTTCCATACAACCGTTGGTTGGAAAACTTCATCAAATACCAGGGCTCTTATGTCAGCATCAGTAACTCTCTGGCACACAGCGCAACAAAGAATGCAGTCACATAACATGCCATCCTAAGAGCCAAAAAAAGCAAGCATACAAAGCTACAACTCACAAAGGGGATGAACTTATTATTGTCTTTCCATATGAAAACTTTGCATCACTTATGCAGCTTACAGGTCTTACTACTCAACATATGTTCAGCCACAATTATAAAATGCCTGCAACTAGGTGTTAACTACTCAAGTCTAACTCTGTGTACTTGTACTTTCTTGTCAATGTCCACTGTTCAATTGCTGCTTAATCGTCTCCACAGATTCAAGAGTTCTGCCATTTGTAAAAGGTGGGGGATGGTCTCTAAGTTCTTTTTGACTTGGTATTCATGCTACCAATGATGTGCGTATTAAATCTATGTGCATGTATGCTGAGACAAAAGGAGTACAAAATGGTTCACATTGCAGTAACATACGGCAGGCCTGAACCAACCATCCAGTGAACTAAACATGGCAAGAAACAGACTTAAGCTATCCATTTTGCTCTGACCACCTTATGGATTCACGAGGACACAAAGAAGATTATAAAAACAAGATAATCGTAAAACAATCTAAAATAGACCCTTGCAGTGATGGAAGGGATAGGCAGCAGTAGTGCCCACTTTCCTCTTACCCAGAGAAAAAAAAGTTGCAATCATATTTTCTATGATGTTCTGTTTTGCATTATTCCAACCAAGGTTTGAAAAGAGTGACACCATGAATATGTATAACTAACATAAATGCAAGTAACAAATTATGAAATACTCAAATTATGGAACTATTCTAATCCAGTAAAATCAGAAGGTCAAACATACAGCATCTTGCCCACCTTTTTCTGCTCAGCTACTGCCTTAAACCGCCAGAAGATATTGTAAAGTTGTTCACCATCAATATCATAACCAAGCTGAAGAGGGCAGATAGAACATGAGACAATGATCACGATAAGGAAACTCACAACTAGGGCAAGCACGTAGTTGTTAAACAAATGCTGCCTACCTCTACAAGTTTCATTTTCAAAGCATGGCGCCCACTGTACCAGATAGATTTGCCAAGAAAGAGAATAAATTTAAGACATATTTGAATATGTAAGAGTGAACTTCAAAACTTCAACAACCCAAATGCACAAAGGAAGTGACATGATTCTGTGAGGGGAAAATAACACAATCACCACAAAAACACCTCACCTCAATTTTCCAAGGACAATGCCCGCTTCATTAGCTCGCTCAAGTCCAATATCGTCAGGAGATATAATTTCATATGTACCTTTGTGTTTCAGCATTCCGTCCTATAGAGAGAAAAAAAAAAAAACACTGTTAGAGGCAATATCATCAATTTTTTCTCAAATATATTTAGTTGTCAATTGGAATGAGAAATCAAACATGAACTAAAATCCCAAGAAATTAGAGAGATTACTTGAGATATTTAAGTTTTATACTTATATTTTCAGCAGCGACCCAGAAAATGGACACATTTGGCAATTTTCCTTGCGTTTAAGTTTTCTGAAAATTGAAAAGAGTCTTCTTCAAACTAGGAGACAAACAAAATGATATTCTCAATGTTTTCGAATAGGAATAAGAGAAAAACTAAAGACCCATTTGGTTCTTGAAAGATCTAAAGAAGTTGCAGTTCCTAAGATTCTTACCATGGCTCAATTAATTTCTTCAAAAGTGGTGTTCATTATGCAAACGTTGGATCAATCTACAGAACATCTATTTCTGATTGGACCATTTACAGCCTCACTGCCGTGTTATTCTTGTTGTATTCCTTTCTAGATTGACAAATCCTCCGTTATCTATTATACATATTTAGATTGTGCACTGCTCCTCCAATCATATCCACCATTCATAACCACATTAACAACCACTAAACGTCAGTCTCTACAAAACCTAAGATAGATCTCCTAAAAATGCAACCAAAGCTTAAATCAGCTCCTTCAAGTTTAGTGGCTAAAGAAAACATCATCTGGAACAGAGAACAAAAGCCAGAAGAATAGTATTTACTGCTTCTAGAATCAATGTCTTGAGGTAAAAATGTCATAGTTAAACTCCGCATCCAGCAGAAAACTAGGAAATAGAATAAAAGAAGATTTGACTGGGCAACGTTAGAAGACCAAAAGATATCAGTTTAAGCTCCTTAGTTTCAGCAGGCACCACAATTATAATGATGGCAAAAGTTTTCACACCATATAATAAGTAACCAATAAGGAGATTTATCCCACCAAGGGCATTAACAGTTAGGCATCTAAAATGAATTGCTAGAGAAATTACTAAAGAAATTATTGTAGAAAAGTAAGCAAATAGGTGAAAAGAAGCCACAAACTCAAAGTTCATAGCCACTGACCTGATGGATGCCACTTTCATGGGCAAAGGCATTAGCTCCAACAATAGCTTTATGAGGTTGTACATGCAAGCCTGAGTACTCTTCTACCTATAAAATTGTTGAACAGATATCAGAAGCACAGTTGATTAAGATAAGAAATGTATTAAGTCAAAATTATATACCATTTTGCTAGTCATGACAATATGACGAGTATTGATTCCAGTGTAAAGACCTCCCAATATGCTCATCCCTTTGCATTTTAAGGCCATTACCACCTATAATTTTTTTTTTTAATAAGAAAAGACAAAAGGTAAGGAAGATTAGCAAAACAAGAACAGAAAAGGACTCCAAACAATTTTCAACCAAACAGCAAAAGGAAACAAACAGGGAGACATTGAAACTAAATAATCATAAGTACAAGCACCAATGATATGCATAGAACTTATTATGCTGGTTCTCTCTAGCTAGTATAGGTTCTCACTACGATACAAATACTCAAATCTTATCTTTAGAGATCTAACCACACCTTTGTAGGTTAAGGCCGTCCATATGGCTTACCCTAAATCCCATCATTGAGCTCAGTCGCTTGGTAGAGCTTCTGAACGTTGCTTCTATGTGTCCAGATCACATCAAACAAGCTTTTCTTATCTTACAGTCTAAGAATTGATCATTACTTGCTGTGATGCAGTAGAATGAGTTAAGACTTTACATATTCCAGCATGATTCAGTTCCCATTCAATAGTGAAAAATGCATGCTAAGAGAAAAGTATAGGCGAAATGACATGAACCATTCAGAATTGCAAAAACTAAAGAAAGAGAAAGGAACAAGAAAAATAGAATTAACAGCACACAAGCTTGTACATCTTCCATTTTCCCCCCCTTTTGTTTTCTAGGTATCCTTGCCAGCATACTTCAAATGTACCGATACAATACCCAGCTCCTTTTCTCTATAAATATTGCTTATCAAAAAGCAGAACTTGTGATAATTTCATTGACACTAAAAATCAAAAAGCGCCTGTTAGTTCTTCTATTAATGAGACATCATAAAATAACTGGAAACATTATTACAGTCCTTATATATAAACTAATTATATCGTATAATTTCGGGTTGATAACAAAAATATATTCATTGTTCATGGTGTCATTTCCATTAGAATTATCAATCCAAAGAAAATCTGCCTGATTACGACCATCCTACCTTCCTACAGATCCATTCACCTCATATACACAACTACTCACTGAAAATCAAATATCCATGCCTTATATACATGCCAGAGCCGACAGTCACCTCTTCCAAAGAAGCATTTCCAGCTCTTTCACCAATGCCATTAATTGTCACTTCCACTTGTCTTGCCCCAGCACATGCACCCTGAATTCAGAGGTCCTAATATATAAGTTGATGCTCACTAAAAGTTGTTCATTAAACTAGGGAGGGAAAATTTCCACATACCGCTATGGTGTTGGCTGTCGAAAGACCAAGATCATTTTGGCAGTGTGTGGAAATGATAACATTTTCTATTCCAGGTGTATTCGCTTTTATGTCAGCTATCAGTTTACCAAACTCTTCAGGCATAGTAATACCCACAGTGTCGGGTATGTTGAGGGTTGTGGCACCTGCCTTGATAACTTCACCCAGAATTTCATAGAGGAACTCTCTCTCCGATCTAGTTAGAAATCAGGGTTAAAAAAGTCAAAATCAAAGAACAAATAGGATTTCATAATATTTCGAAGCTTCATACGACCCATTTAATCAATCATATTCATCCACCATGGGGGTGCAAGCAGCAGCATTCCTGTTACTAAAAGCTAGCGACACCGTCAGTAGTAAATGCTGAAATGCAGCTGCGAAGATCCTTGGGGAAATGTACGAAACGACCACAAGAGGGAACAAAATAGACGATTCTTATAAGATTGGTGAAGGGCTCTGAACAGTAGGTCATGATTGCAAATTCACTGGATACTCACATTATCCGTGAGTATATGCAGCAGTATGCTACTCCCGAATGAAAAAACCATGTCATTGTGCTCTAGATGGAGTAGAAAAGTCACGTATCCATACCCCATTCACGAATGCAAGAATCCATACATAACACCTAGAAGAAGCAAATAACCTGCCCCTAGTGCATCACTGCCTGTGGCCTTCAAATTGACTGGGAACTACAAACTCGACGCTACCAGGAAGTTCGAGAATTAGAAAGATCCTTTTCAAGTTTTAATTTGTTCATTTGAAATCTGGGTTCTTCTACTTCATTTTTATTTACTTATTTTTTTATTATTTTTCCCTCTCTTTTTTTTTTATTTCTTTTCTTTTTTGATTTCTTTTTTTATTCCCTTTCATCATTCCCTAAGTTCCATAGGTTTGATGCGGTAGAATCTGACCCATTTTCTCATTGAGCAAAGGGTACGAAAGATTGATAAGTCAGATCACAAAGGCCACGCAAAGACAGGAACTTCGGAAACAACCTGCCAGCATCCTCGGGGCTGAACTCGACATCATCGCAGCCCAAGCTCCGGGCGAAGGCCACCATCCTCCTGGCAATGTCGATCACCTCCTGCTTGCTCTTCTTCAGCTTGTACTGCATGTGGATGGCACTGGTGGCGATGAACGTGTGGATCCTGGGCCGCCTGGCGAAGCGGACAGCGTCCCAGGCGGTCCGAATGTCCTTCTCGTTGCACCGGGAGAGGCCGCAGATGACAGGGACGTAGCCGTGGGGGTCGACGGCGTTGCCGACCTCGAGGGCGATGGCCTTGACGGCCTCGAAGTCGTCCGGGGAGGCGGCGGGGAACCCGGCCTCGATGATGTCGACGCCGAGCTTGGCGAGCTGGCGGGCGATGTCGAGCTTCTCCTTGGAGGTCATGGTGGCGCCAGGGGACTGCTCGCCGTCGCGGAGGGTGGTGTCGAAGATGCGGACGTAGTTGGGGTCGGGGATGCGGTTGGGGATGTACTCGGGGCGGGGAGGAGGAGCGGTGGTGGGGCCCTCCGGCTGGGGAGGAGGAGGAGGAGGAGGAGGAGCGACGGAGCATCTGAACACGGAGGAGGAGGCCCGTTGCGGGGGAGGACGGGAGGCAATGCGGGGGAACGAGAAGGCGGCGGGACACTTCGGGGTCCGGCGAGAGGAGGAGGAGGAGGAGGAGGAGGAGGAGGAGGAGGGGCGGAGCTTGGGAGCGGCGGTGGCGGCGGTGGCGGCGGAGGAGGAAGAGAAACTAGGGATGACTAAAGTGGCAGCCATGGCCATGGGGAGGAGGAGGAGGCGAAAATGGAGACTGAGATTTGGGGAGTGAGTTAAGAAGAAGAAGAAAGGGTTTGAATGCAATTGATTAATCGGCCGCCACCCCCACCGTGCACAAGCCGACGTGGCCATTCGTAGTCCAAGTTTGAATTTTGTTCGTCAGTGAAAACATCAATTATTTTTAATGGGATTAACGTTGCGAAAACCCCAACTTAATATATTTATGATAAATTTATTTAAAATAAATTAATATACCTCTAATAAAGTTTCTCAAAATTATTGAGTTAGATGACATATAACAGTTGACTAGTGTACTAAGTTAGGATTTTACTTTCTATCTATTACAGTTATATTAGCTTTATGGTTTTCTATGATATTAATCCAATTCAGAGATAATATATTTGTCATAAATATACTAATTTAGGCTTTTTGACAATAAAAAAAATTACTTTGGATAAATTTATCACATGTATAATAATTTTGAGTTTTTGCGATCAAAAAATCAGTTTGAGGTAAAATTTTTTTATAAATATATCAATTAGCATACCAATTAGAGATTTTTCGTTATATTAACCTTTCTTAATATTTGTATATATGTTTTTATATTTTAGATTTCCCATGACTTTCAGAGAAAAATTTTGTCCCAAGAACATACAAAATCACTTGGAAAAAAAAATCAAATTACGTAACTCTTTTCGTTGCTAGAAAATTTTAAAGGATGTGATGGTTTTATTTATTAATTAATGTGATGGGCCTAAGTTGGCCCGTCCTCCCATGTTGGGCTTAAAAGCCTGGCCCACAAGATTAGGGCCCATCGATGGAGGGATATGTTGAAGGGTTGTAACCTTTGGAGGAACGTTTTTTACCGAAGGGACGAGGACGTATTTAAGGAGGAAAAGAGAGGGAGGAACGCATCTTTTGACAGTACGTACGTTCCTCCTCCCTCTCTTCCTCCAAAAGAAAAAACAGTAACAAAAGGGACAACACTCTCTTCCCTTCAAGGCGAATCGACATCATCGGATTGAATGGGATCAGTTTTTCTTCCTCATATCAGCGTCGGTGTTTAATCTGTGGCTAACAAAATATGTTCGATTATGTGATGTGCCTTAGGATTGGTGATACATGTGATTTTCCGAGGTCGTCTTCTGCATTTGTTTTAGAGGTTCGATTTAGTGTCGAATCCGTTTTACGGAATCAGTAATTCTCGAAAGGAAATGTGAACTCGACGTTTGCAAATAACATGAAAACTACAATGAAAAATCGTACAAATTTGGTGTTCCCCATATTGCAGATCGATCGTTGTGTGTAAATCCATCCAAGGTTTTGAGGTTTTTCGCTTTTGCAAATTTTCATTAATGGCTTGAGATATGTTGATCTTTATATTTTCGTAAATCGATCCTGAATTTTGTATGAATTTTTTCGTGTTTGACAAATCGGGATCGTTAGGTTTTAGTTTATATTTAATCTAATAGCCGATGCTTAAGACTTTCGCGGTGGTCGTTGCTGTGCGCTCTCCCACGTCGCTGGTACCCATTTCATCATCAACCAAGAGGCACTCTGTTTTCATCTGTTATTCGGCCGTGAAGTTCGACGAGTCCCGTTCTCAGCCGAAACTTCAAATACCGGCGCTCATCCTCGACCAGCGACAAGTTTCGGAACATCTCCTTGCTTGCTTGATCATCGTTCGTGTTCTGGAAGTTCGCTTTGTCGAGGTACGAACCTCCTCGTTTTGTTTTAGTTTAAGGAAACGTGGATGTCTTTGCGTAATGCTTGAGCATATGGACTGAAATCCATGATGTTTTGTGCATTGTGTTGAAACGGGCCACCAATTCCATTTCATTTGGAAATCGCAACATCCGTCTTCGATCCATCCATTTTGCGTTCTTTCCCGCGGCGAGTCAAGGTTGTGATAAGTGATGATGACCCGGTGGCATTAGACTGACCTGTCTCGTGATGATGGTAAGTGATTAGTACATGATGGTGTCCGTGATTCGGCGAAGGCCAGGAATGGCCGGGGACAGAATCTGGTCTGGGTCTCTCTGGTTCACGGTTGAGTCTGGGCTAAAGTTGGTGTAGTGAGTTTGGGCCCAGCCCAATCCCTTTTATCAATTTTTTTTATAATAATAATACTAAAATATTTTATTTATTTTTTTTTCAAAATTAAAACACTTTTCGAAAAGGAAAAAACCCTTAAGGATTAGGATCGTGCCGATCGGATTATAATGTGTTGTTGTTATCATTAGAAACTAAGAATCCTCTAGGATTCCCTCTCCCTCTAGGATTAGGATCGTGTCGATCAGATTATAATGCTCATTGATATTAGAAACTAAAAACTCTCTAGGATTCCCTCTCCCTCTAGGATTAGGATCGTGCTGATCAGATTATAATGCGTTGTCGTTGACATTAGAAACTATAACTCTTCCATCATCCATTGACTCTTATCGATCAATGGCGTCGAATCCACCACCAGAACTTCAAGAGTCATCGGCCATGGTGTCACCTCCGAACCAGTCCTTTGCTGGAAGAACCGGAGATACTCAAGTTCCAGATTTAGAATTGGCTATTCAGAGGCCGACGGACATGTCGAATGGATATCTCAACTCCTCTGCTCCCGACAATTCGCTCGTCGAGGGAAATCTAAATGCATATAACGACGACCCATTCTCTTCCGCGTTTGACGTTTCCCTGAGGGAAGTGTTAAGACTTTTCCGCAACATCGTCGCCGCGGTTTTGGGTGCCGCACTCCTGATTTATGTTGCCCTCAACCATCCCCGTCCTGTTGTCATAATCTCAGCGTCTTTATTCACCGTGGTGGTATCTGTTACTCTGTTCTTGCTGCTAGCCGGATGGACGCGCCGCAATGGCAAGATGTTTTGCATTGGGAGTTTTCTGGCCTACGTCGGATTTTGTTTGGCGCTGTTCTTGTCCGCACTTGCGATGACGCGATTTAGTGAACGGTGAGAGCAAGAGGAAGATGCGGGGTCAGCGTTTGCATAGTAAGGTCTTTTGGTTTTTTTTTTTGTTTTTTAACGCGTAGGTTTCATTTGGTGATTTTGCTACTTCACTGTAGGATTGGAGATTTTTGCAATTTTTTTCTTCCCTGTCTGCATCTTCTTTCTTCTTTCTTTTCCCGCACTCGGTTTGGTCTTTCGTTACTCAAATTCAATTCGCCAGGATTTCCTCTAGATTTGTCATCCCGAATCTCACTATAATTTCAAAGGATATTTAAAGAAAGCAAATTCAAAGAGAGAGGAGGATCACGTAACGGGTTTATTGATTTTCCACAACTATGTCGGTAATGTTTCCAAGCCTAGATTTTGTGTGATCAAGAGTTTTGCGTCGGGTGTACGTCGCCATAAATTCAAAAGGGCAAAAAAGAAAGTAAGTTTCTCATCTGAAGAGAAGATTAAAGGTATCGATATGTTTTATCTCCCAATTTTCTTATCCTTTCTTGCTAGCGGGGGGGATTTTTAAGATGGCCTTTTAATTGCGGGGAAACGAGCAACTGACAATTATTTAATTAATTGATTATAACTATTATCCTTTCGAAATGTATTAAAAGAGACAAAAGTATTATGTATATTATAACAGTTATCTTTCCAAAATATTTATCCCTTTCGAGTTTTATCTCTTATTCATCTTATAATTCAAAAAACTGAAAAAATATATACATATATTGATGGATAATTTATTCAGTAAATTGAAAATTAAATTATGAAGGGAAATAATCTTATCATACAGATGAATAAAATTTATAATTTGAAGGATATTTCAAGATGGCAATGAATACACAATTAATTTAGAGTTATAGCTTATGTTATGACTTTTTTGCTTAATGTTCGTTAAGTATAGATACTACATTAACACTAATCTAGTTATAGCTTATGCATTTTTTGCTTAATGTTCATTAAGTATAGATATTACACTAACACTAATCTACTTTTAAAAAGTTAAATATTATAACACAACTTATTTATTAAAAAAGAAGAAGTTAAAAATTTAATATACCGACATTTCATTCGATCAAAGGTCCTTTCGAAATCCACTTATTTTAAAAATGTATCCTAAGTCGCTTAAAAGAAAATGTTATTCGGTAGAAAATAAATATGGACATAGTTTTAGTAAAGTTCAAATAACTGGAAATTTGATTCAAAAAAAGATAAGAGAGAAGTTCGTAAGCTTTATTATAGTAGTTTGTTGTTGGAATAATTTTTTAAGTACTACAATTCTGATAAAATCTAGCTAATGGATAAAAAGAGATGATCTCGAGCTCTGATTTAGAAATTGAAAAGATTATATTGTTGAAATTGGATGGCCACGTCTGCACTATACTTTGTCTCCCTGATTGTCATATGGCAAGGCACATCAAGTGGCTCACATTCGCCCAACAAATATTGTCTTATTGATTTGTTTTCTCCAAGCTTTGATCTTTTATGGAGATCGAATTTCAAGAAAGAAAGCGGATTAAAGAGAAAGCACGTCAAATTTATTCTCTAATATTCACCTCTTGTTGATTTTAAATTTGCGAAGAATTAAAAATAGACAAAATATTTTCAAAATAATTACTATTATCTCATCATCATGATGGTGTGCGGTGGCTTATGATTTCGCCTCTCATGAGTTGGTGGCGACGATACATCGTTAATCGAGATGAGTCATAGCCAAAGACGAATATGGCTACTGTGTACCTCAGTCATAATAGCCAACGCGCATAAATTTTTGCCAGCGATTACCCGTGTTTCTATTTCAATAAAAATTTCAAGATCCTGCTGCAAACCACGTGCAATGATTTTCATAGAAGTCGGCAAAAGTGGTGCGTCTTCTCATTGCTGGAGCAGAACTTTTAGCTGCCCATGCTTGCACAGCTGTAAGTCCTTAAACAAGATCAAACGATCTCCTCTTCGGCTGTAAAAGAAGAACAGAAGTTAAGAACTTCATCTTCAAGAGGTCAAGTTTCAAGTGAAGAAATGTCAGAAGTAAAGTTCAAGCATCGAGAAAGCGAAAGGATAGTAAAAACTAGAGTGGTTGCAATAATACTTCTCCCAGCCACCAGAGGTTTTCAACAGTGAATGGAACACTGGACTCAAACAACAAAATTACTTCAAAAATCCCAAGAATTTATTATAAGCAACTATCGATGAAAAGAAGGAATGCATTCTTAGTGTATATGTAGAACATGACAGCAAAAGACAAATTGGACCACCAACCAGTAAGTACTGTGGTTAGGGGTAGCATGTCCTAAACTCCTACTTGAACAAGCCAAGAGTATAAAGCTCTAGTTCATGTTGCATCAAACATTCATTTTTGAGCAATGATGACTAGCATTAAAGAAAATTCATATCCAGATAACATCCAAGAGACATGAGCACTTGTATCAAAAGATAATCCCAAAGCTACTAAAGACAGGAAGGATCAGAGAGAAGCCCATTCATAAAGAAAGGCATATAGAGAACATAATGCTAGAATGAGTATGGAAGAGTGAATTCCTACATATTTTCTTTCGACTTCTTCTAGGAACTTCTTAGGAGAATCCAAATATTCAACACAATCTCTCTTCGCAAACTCTACCAGATCTTTTTCTCCGGCCTTCTCTAGATTTCTTATCATCAGGGTAAACTCGTTTGGTGTACAGCCAGCTGCTTTCATCTTCTCATAAGTCTGCATAGCCTTTTCGATCATGTCTGCCCTTAGATATGCTCCGATCATCTCGGCATAAGCCCTTGTGTCAGGTTCAACCCCTTCTTTCAGCAGTCCGGAGAAAACAACTTCAGCAAGAGCAACCATTTTGTTCTTTCCCAATAGTTGGATCACATCGCAATGCAATGCAAGATCAGTTCCATACCATTCCTCCTTGCACACGTACTCGAAGACCTATAGCTGGAATCTTCTTAGATGGAATGAGAACAGTAAAATGGAGATATTGAAATAGTGCATCCAGAATTCACACCATCTGTACATATACAGCGAGGGTATTATTTTGCTTTTCTTTCTTCTCAATATATTAAAGAGAACAGTAGTTTGAATATGTGCAATGTTGTTTCCCTTGATATAAAATGCAAAACCTGCATTTCTGCCCAATGTTATTATTATTATTATCATTATGTTTTAATATAAAACTAATCCGTACAATTATATTCTCCTTTCTTTGTGAATGCCTAATGTAGAAGATTGAAAAGAGTACCCAAACCCAAACTCAGAAAATCCTAAACATGGATAAAATCAATAAGGCCAGAAAAGCCCCCAAGAATCATTGTTGCAAGGTGAGCCAATCTCATCAGTCAACCCATTTTCTACTAATCATCCATGCCACTCACTAGCTCAATGCACCAGTTGAATCGCTGAGAACCAATACAAAAAACGAATTCACCAAACTTCAGAGCAACACTCATATGCCCATATCACTTGCTCTGCTCGTACCAGTCAAAGCATCCGCTACAATCAAAATGGCCTTTTGGAAAACGGACATGCAAAGAAAACAAAGACCCAAGAACCACAGACACCCAAAATGGCCTGCTAAACTTTCAATTCCCATGTGGAAGGGCAGAGATTTTTCACATCACATACCAAAGTTACAAAGAGAGAATTCGAAAACCAACAAGAAAAGCAAAGAAAACAAAGACCCGGAACCACGGGGGCGAAAAAGGCGATACCTTGAGGGCCAAATCGACTTCGTTCTGCCTCTTGAGCTCGGCGAAGGTGTTCAAGAGATCGGATTTCGAGAGCCGAACGAGGGTCGTACTCAGGACGTGGTCCAACCGAGGAGTGGATTTGGCCAGCTTGAGGGACTGGACGGCTTGCATGGCCTCCGTGGACAACACGTCCGACCTCCACAGCGGCCTCCTCGTACTGTTGCGAAGCCCGCAGGTGACGAAGCTCGCGGTGGCTGGAGCTCGGTGAAGGCGCGGTCGGACAGAGCGGA
>SMSX01011068.1:30269-85319 GCA_026573535.1 Eucalyptus polybractea
GAGGCTGCCGGCCCCGTCGGCCGGTCGCCGGAGGCCGGGACCGGCCGAAAAAAAGAAAAAATAAAAAGAAAGGAAAAAATAAAAAATAATAAAAAATGTTTAAAAAATTAAAAGAAACAAAAAAATAATAAAATTTAACCAAACGTGTTTCTGTTCATTTTTTATTCCCGGACCAAACGTTACCAAACGCGTTCTTTTGTTCACAAATTGTTCCCCGGAACAGAAACACTTTTTTTTGTTTCTGTTCCCAGGAACAAAAAAAGCACAGAAATAAATCCATGCGCACCCTAACAAAATCATAAATTTATTTTGCTATATAAAAATTTGAAGATCCTGGCATCTCTAGGAACCAACGACCCAGGAAAAGAAACGTCGTTCACATCAAAGCACATAGTTTATTTTTCACCCTCAACTAAAACCATCTGATTAACTAATCTATTTAGAGGAACAAAAGAGCTGCTCCTCCGAAAAAGCATGCAAATGCCTAAAAGAAATTTCTTCGATTGAGATTAATTTCAGGACAGGTAGGATAAGAGTGTCTCAAATGCAACGTCGACTACAACTCGCTCATTGCAGAGGAAGCACTAAAAGAGAATTTGCGTGCTTGTTATACTATGCCAAATATGACAAAGAAAAATTTTTGTGCACTAGGCTACTAGCTTTCTTTCTATTCATGTTTTACTAATTGGGGAATATAAAGAAAGCACACAGTTCAAAGAAAAATATAAACGACAATTAAATGCATCTACCGTAATAGAAGAGACTTCAGAAGAAATGGAAAGCGCGAAGGGTAACTCTCACAATCATGGTCGAATACCACCTACAGGGAAATCAATACCAAAAAATAAGCAACGTATATTTGCTAGGGGAATAAAAAAAAAGCAAATGACAAAAGACAAACAGACTGGTAGGTTTTCCCACAGCTTCCATAAAATATTGCCAAACTGAACACGAAATACAAGCCTTGTAAATATAAGAAAATAAATGCTCGCATAAATTCTACCCCAAAAGGAAAAAAAAAATCTCTAGCTCCATACAAGAGCAAATGAGGGGGAAATGCTAAGAAAACATCTCAAGAAACCTTTAACTATATTGGTTAGCAAGATTGTTTTACAAAATGAGGAATAACATAATAGCTAGCAATTGGGAATACAAATATGGATCTCTAAAGGAAGATAAGCACTTACCGCCACATGGGAAGGGCTGAATTCAAGGACATCAATTATCTGCAGCAGAAACAAGAAAATGTTCAAAAAAAAAAAAAGGAGAAAAATTTAAGTGAAAAGGTGAAAAATGATGAAGAAAAAGTTTGCCGCGCTTCCAAAGGTGAAAAAATATCCTACATAAGAAGAGGCACCAAATGCCACATAACACTAGGGACAAAAAAAAGAAAAAAAAAGAGTCTGTTTTTATTGAAACAATTTTATCTCATGTGAAACAGCAATAATAAACCACACATCCAAAAAGAAAAGGTAAGGATGTGAATAACTCATGCAACCAGCTTGACTTTATATAGTGATGCGCTACTTGTAGAATAACTAGTGTGAAACTATAAGTGGCCAAAAGAGCACTCTTCTTGTCATAGAAACCAAATCGGTTGAGAATAATTAGTTTTGAAACTTTAGGGGCAAAATTGCAATTTCTCAAAGTTTATGGACGAATTTACAAAATCTGGAAATTCTGGGGACTAATCACAGAATCAGAAACCTTAGCATGATTGATAGTGAATTAACCACAAAGTTGGACTTAACTGTATAGTTTTGGAACTCTAGGGGCAAATCCGTGATTTCACAAAGTTAGGGCGGGGATTTGCAAATATTGAAAATTACAGGGTTTGATTACAGAATGAGAAACCTTAAGATGATTATAAGTTATTTTATTGTTAGAAGCAATTGCTTGATACGGACAATTTAAGTAATTAGAAAAAAAAAATTGGAAACTTTAGGGGCAAACTTGTAATTTCACAAATTATGGGGCCTAATTTGCAAATATTGGGAATTCTAAGGCTGGTTACACAATTAGACACCTTTGGGGAGAGGTAGTTAAGTTATTCGAAAAATAATTGCTTAATTCACTTAAACTGTTAGGACTTGAGTGCAAAGGTTTGACTCTTCAGGGGCACAGCGGTAATTCCACTAGCTAGAGGGCGAATCTCCAAAAACTGAACATTCTAGGGGCTGATAATATACGTAGTTAAATTACTTCCAGAAATAATTGAATAATCTAAACAGTACATATAACTAGACAAAGTTGGACTTAATTGCACAATTAATTTTTTTTTGGTAAGTATTTTACAATTAATTTGAAATGGGCTGTTTTAGATATTTTATAAAATCTGTGGCATAACTATAATATGGATAAGATATTCATATGCTTTGCAAAACAAATCATTTACCTTATATAGTTAATATCATTAATATAACTTGCTTAAGAGAAGATTGGCATTTACAGATAAAATTGTAAAGTGATAAACTTTACAGGTGAATCATATAATTTTTGGAAATCTAAGAATTTAAGAAATTAGTTTAGTTTTGATGATTAATGTGAATTTAATCAAGGCGGCGGCCTTAGAAACGAAAATTTAATGATTTTCCAAAGGCAATTCCAGTCGACTGCTGTTCAGCTCTGTAGGTCGGTCTCTCTGTTCCTCGGTGAAGATTCGATCCGAGAGAGAGAGAGTTTCGTCACTTGATTCGGAGAGCATGTTCGAGAAGCGAAGGGAAGGGGGGCGGTTCCCACAGATTCACTAAGAGAATCTTGGAAATTTTTCTTCTTTTTCTGTCTTCTTGGAGCGGAAGAAGATGAGCAAAAACTGATCCGCGGAAGCATCCTGGTGCTCGGAGAGATCGTCCACCATCGATCGCCGCTGCTTCTCCCTCGGTGTCGTTTCGTTGGCGGTAAGGATCGCGGGTGCTCCGAGAGATTGTCGGCCATCGGTAATCGCCACTTCTCCGTCGGCGCTGTTAGTGTTTTCGATCGCGGGAGAACGTCAAAAAGTTATCGAAATCGCAACTTTTTCTTGCTCTTGTGACCGGGTAATTTCGTCATTCTTGTCTCCCTGCTTTCATTCATTCTTTGAATGATATATCTTTTTCAATCTTTCTTGCTCTTCCCTCATCCATCAGACTCCCATCGATCAATGGCCGAAAACCCACCAGACGCAGACTCAAAATTGGTCATAAGGAGTCCGTCCACCTCCACCACCGGACTCTCAAGCGTCGTCGGCCAAGGCGTCAAATCCAGACCAGCTCTTCGCCGGAAGAACGGGAGACCCAAACGCCCCTCGACGAGCGCATAACGGCGCTGCCAGGTGGTTCTCCGACAAATCCATGGTCGGACTGCTCATCCTCGCGGTGGTCTCGGGCACGGCACTCCTGGTGGCAATCCCAGTCTTGTCCTCAGAATCTCCACATATTCCTTCACCGCAGTGGTATCCACCACGCTGCTCTTGCTCGTGGTCGGATGGGCAAGTGGCCATGGCGATGCGGTGCGCGCGGGGGCGTGGTTGGTGTTCCTCGAGCTCAAGCTCTCACTGCTGGTGATCTTGATCTTTGTCGCGACGCATTGATGAATGGTGACCAGGAGGAAGGGTCGACGTTAGCATAGATTTTCTTTACTTCTTTTTGATGGGTCTTACTTCGTTCTAGGGTTGGAAATTGCTTGTCTTTCTTTTCTCTGCATCTTCTTCTTCTCTTTTTCATCTTCTTGTACTAAAATTCAATTCACTGAGGATTTCCTCTTTAATCTGTCGTCTCGATTTTTACTCTAATTTCAACGGACATTTAAATAATAAAAACCCAAAAAGATAAGAGCTAGCTCATTGACTTCATAACTATGTCAAAAGAATTTTTTTTTTTTTTTCGTGACCTAAGGAATCTCGTACACCGTTAGCAGCGGGTAAATCTTGGGGAAGACACATGGAAACCACCATCATGTGCCCCCGGGCAAGGCCTCCAGCGACGCCTGGATTTGAATGCTCGACTTTTTGCGAGAGGAAGAGTGCTTGCTCCAGCAATGCCACGCTAAGGGGTGGTTGTCAACAGATTTTTCATACACGACGAACAGATTTTTCATACATAACAATTTAAGAAAAAATTTAGATTATGGATAAAAAGAGATGATATCGAGCTCTAATATGGCCGATTCAAAAGACCGAATGAAAGTGGCATTTGAAGAATATGACAAACAGATAAAGAAATCCACGTACTCTGAAAAAAAAATTGTAAGGAAATTAGCAATAATAAAATCATATTTTCTGATTTTTGCACAAGTTAAGCCGCATGATGTTAGGCTTCATTCCCTTTTTTTTTTTTTAAAAAAAAACATCATTAGGTCAGCTCCCAAATCCGCTTCGCAATATGTTTTTTATCTCGAAAAAAACCACCCAAATTTGCCCCGTTTCGTCCAAAAATTGTTGTTCATCGTTCCTAATTTTCCTAATCTCCATATCAAGTAACGATTTCCTTTTGGAGGTGATTTCCACAGTACCTTGTGAATATGAATTTATTACCAATGTAGAAATGCCACGTCAATCAACTAATTGATGGCAATTTGTAGATAGAGAAGGGTGCGAACTAAAATGAAAGGTGGTGATTTTTTTAAGATAAAAAAAAATTCAGTTAAAGATTTCAAATTAAATATAAAGTTTGGAGTTGTTTATGCGAAAAAAAAAAAAGGTCACGAGCAAAAGCAAGACCGGACATAAAGTGAAATATTTTTTTTATAGAGAAAAGAAGTCGAAACAAAATTGAAAGTAACCACCGTCCGTAGCGATGCAATCGGCTTGGGTTTCTCTCCCCCTCACGAAGGGGGGAGTTCGAATCTTAGAGGCGTCGTTAGGGATTTTTACCTGGAATACTGTGAGATTTTTACCTGGAATACTGTGGTGGTGGGTCTTGGAAAATATTCTTACTGGATTCTTATCTGGAGTACTGTGGTGGTGGTTTTGCAGTCGTTCTCCCAGAGTTTGCTCGTCGGTTGTTGGCTTACGGGGTTCCATGGGTTACCAAAAAGAAAAAAGAAATTGAAAGTAGACAAAACAGATTAGAACTTTTTTTAGAGAATTTACGCTCGTGATTTTAATGTGCGCAGTTTCTCGTTTTGGTACGTGAATTGTTGACACCTAAATTTTGTTTTTTGTTTTTAATTAGGAGTTAATTGCATGAAAAATTAGGGATTAGTTTCTAAAAAAGGGGGGGAATAAATAATTTTTATTAAAATGCATTGCACGTAGACAATAGGAGCATTTACATTACTATCACTAATTATTAAAAAAAATAATCGAAAGAAAATTTAAAAAAAGGGAAAGGAACGGGCTAGGCCTCATCCTTTTCTGTCCTCCTCTTCTCTGTATCTCTTTTCGCTTGGGCCCAAGCCCAGCCTAATTTTCCTTTCTTGGCCCAGCCCGCGTGCCTTCTCTTCTTCCTCCCTTCATGCCGCTCACGCCTTCTGCAAAAGAAGGCAGAGTGATGGAGGTACAGAAGGTGGCAGCGTGATCCTAAGGTTGGGGATCAAGTCGGCCATGACGAGCAGGCCGTGATAGGCTGGCGGTGGTAGAAGCCATGTGTACCTATCGCTAGCCGAGCTTAAAAGAGAGATCAGGCAAGAGAGGGAGTCGGGGTTCTTTTGTTGGAAGTAGAGAGAGTTCTGGTTTTCCTACGGATTTTGGCCAAGAGATTGAGAAGGAGGGAGAGCCCAAGAGAAAAGATTCCTCCAGCCATTCGTCCACGCCCAAAACTTGCTCGATGGCTCTCAAACTGTCATAAAACTAGATGAAGAAAAGCGTAGGGAAGGATTTAGAGAGAAAAATGTATCTCTATTACTTTACGTATATAATACAAGAGAAGAATCAATAAAAAGAAAGTGAATATTTTTTAATCTTTATAATCCTAAAATAAACACGATCCCTATCAATTTACAATCAACACAAATTCTCTAAATCATATCTTCCAACACTCCTCCTCAAGCTGGTAGTGGCTTATATATGTCCCAGACACCAAGTTTGCTTAGAACATATGTATGTTGTCTTTGATAAAGAGGTTTAGTGAATACATCCGTGGGTTGCTATGTGGTTTTGATCCCTCTCGTTTCGATAACTCCTTCTTGAATCTTCTCTCGAGTAAAATGGCAATCAACCTCTATACACTTTGTCCTTTTATGTACTATGAGATTTGCTGCAAATTTGAGTGCTGAATCATTGTCACAAAAAAGTAATGTCGGTCCCTTAACTTGTGCCCCAAAATCTAGAAGTAAACCCAGTAACCATACTATGCTATGCACACCACAGTATCTTATTTTACTTTCGAATAGAATATATATCATGATTCACTTCTTCCCAACTGCAGTCTTATGCCAATGCAGTCATAACTTCTTTTGAAGATCCAGAGAAGATTTTAGAATAGACGGTGCTCGAAATGAATGATGACTTGACAAAAATGAGGCAAGCAACAGCTCAACTAAGCTTTCCAATTCTTGCTGCATGTTTTCCTTCTCTTTTAGTCTTGTCTTGTTTCACTTCCCCTTATTCACTTCGCTTCTTCAGTATATAATTCTCTGTCTTCTTAAATGTGGAAAGGTGAGCAACAAGTGATTCGAGCTTGATGAAGGGTAATATAGTTTGAAAATTCCTACTCCTAGAAGCTTCAAAATGATCTTTGTTATAAAGTTGCCTAGTTTACTAACCATAGTTTTCCTCTTATTACTTCGAAATGTTGTTCTAAATAGATCCCCTTTGTTCCTTACAGGTAATTGCATCTCAAAAGCGGCTGGAGAACAAATATAAAGCCGCAGAGCAGGCCTCGGAGGTGTGGTATATGAGATTAGACTAGTTCCTGCTAATTTTCATGATGTTATTGTTGTACATAACTAATTCTCTGTCTTAGGTATCGCAAGGCTCAACTGGCTCTCCAAAAGGGTGAGGAAGATCTTGCATGTGAGGCTCTTAAAAGAAGAAAATCTTATGCTGCAAGTTGTACTTTCATTTTGCTAGGTTTTTGTCATAAGATTCTTCTTTGGAGTTGTGGAATATTACTTAACTAAAGCCGGCATTATCTTAACTTGCTCTTCTTCTTTTTTTCTTTCTGATTATGATGAGATTGCTGGCAAGATATTCAATTTCCTGGAACATAGGAGTATTGACGTGAAGTTTTCTTCCTATTCAATGTTTTCCCCAACTTCTTTTCTTTTTCAATCTAATTCCTGAACTTTCAAAATCCACTCAATGTAGTCCTTCAATTAAGTGTATCACCACGTCACATGCATTTTTCTAATGTAGATTGTCACGTCAACATTTATTGGGCTAAAATAATGATGTGGACTACCATGTCGTTTTCCCAAGTCAGCAATTTTTTCCTCCTTTCGTTTTGGGCCAGAATAATGAGAGAGAGAGAGAGACACACACACGCGCGCGCGCGCACACACACACATGCAAGCCACATGGATGCTAGTATGGCAAATCTAATGTCAAATTAACTGAAATTATGGTCACGTCAGCTAACGATGTTAAGAATTCTTAATGGGAAGACTATATTGCAAAGTTTTTTGAGAGTTCAAGGACTAGATAGAACAAAAAAAGAAACTTGAGGACCACATTGAAAATTGAAGAAATGTTCAGGTCAATGTCATTATCCCTTGAATATACTATGCCGGTACTGTGTTTTGTATGAGTTCTTTTCTTTTATTCATAGTGCTTGTCATTCTATGTAAAGCAAGGAAATATCGGACATTACCTTCTCTACAAGCTATCATGTTCACATTTGACTGCTTACGCATCACTATTCATCCAAGCCAGTCTAATTTTTCATCAAATATTTATAGTTAATTTTGTTTGGTAGCTACAGAAACCGGTAGAGTTGTTAGGTTTCTCAACATTGTCATCTTATCTTTTACTTTATAACTGAATTCATTACAATATCATATGTATGAATACATCCTTTTTCTTTAATTCTCAACAATTTCACATTTATTGCCAAATGTCATCATTGCTTTTCGATAAAAACATGCATAGCCCCTTTTTCTTTTTGGTCCTGGATAGTCATATGATGCAACTTGAGATGATTTTCATTTGCTTATGGCTAGATGTAGAAACAATACTTTTCTTTGAGGTATTAGTAAGAGATAGATGGTGTCTAATTTCTTTTTCAATGCAATATAAACTTTTCAGGACAACGCCAGTGCTTTAAAAGCACAGTATGATGAACAGAAGAATGCGGTCAATAATTTGGTCTCAAATACCAGGGTATGTCAAGTTCTCATCTTGTGAAGGTTACTTCACCCTAAATGAGCGGTGAAGGCATATTTTGGCATTATACTTTTGTAACTCAGTCATCAATTATCTTTAGGTGAGAAATGACCTCTGGTAATCCATCGGGATGGGAAGACTCCTTTGATAAAATTATGTCTCTATACTAACTTGGAAACAACAGCATAAAAGGAGGTAGGTTTGAAAAGAAAAAAGTGGAGAAGAGGTCATTTACAGCCCTTTTTAAGCAGTGCAATATGCATTATAGAAACTCGACTTCTCCCTTCAATGTTGCTTGTGATCAATCATTGCTTTCTTTCATGGTTAGCTCAAGCAGTTTTTCGAAAGCATAACAAAAACGCTGGGCATGGAGTAACTTGTACTGCACTTTAGCCACCAGCTACTTGATGAAAACTTCGCAATAGCTTAATGCACTCATTGAATGAGTGGTTCTAGGTTTGTACCCTTAAAGGAATCCATGCTAGTAAAGAGTGGCTTAACATGATTGTTTAAAATTACCTAGGGTATTGTTATGTATAGGCCTCTGGATTTTAAGAGAAAATTGGCCATACTTTTTTGCTGGTTATTTTATTTCCTTGAGGAGTATATTCATATAGAGATACTGATTTTGTTACAGTTGCATTCCATGAAATCCATTTTTGTGTAGCTTTTGGAGAGCAAAATACAAGAGGCAAAGTCCAAAAAGGATACTCTGAAAGCCCGTGCTCAGTCTGCGAAGTTCGTCTCTGTCATAATTTCCCATAGCTATATCCCTTCCTGTTTTGCTCCGTCACTCATATGAGATGCTCATCTTCTTCTTTTTTTTTCTTTTTTGCCCCTCTCTTAGGACTGCAACCAAAGTTAATGAAACGTTAGGAAATGTTAACACAAGCAATGCCCTTTCGGCATTTGAAAAGATGGAAGAGAAAGGTAAAATTTCTACTGAATCGAATTTATTGTTTGCTTGCTTGATGGGCAGTCTGCATATATTCTTTTTGTGTCAGACGGTAGCTGTTATTCACTTCCATTACAGTTCTGGACATATATAGATAGAGATTTTTCATCTTGTCTGAATTTAAAATTGAGAACTAACCAGAATGACAAACTCAAAATTGTTACTTTCTATTTTTCCTGTACAGATTTTATTAACGAGTATATTATGGAAAAAGAGATAAGGATTTGAATTAAGCTTGTTTTCTTCCTACTAGTGCTCTACATTTCCTGGGGATCAGTTTCTTTGTACATGTCATCCTTTGAAGAAGAATGACATGGTCTAGAGGTGTCTGAAAAGGAAAAGAAAAGGAAAGGAAGCTATCAGTATGAAAATAGACTCAACTGAGCAAAACCATAGCAAATTCTCTTTTTATTTTTAATTGGGAAGAAAGTGAAAGAGGATTGTGTTTTGTTTAGGTTTCATATTTTCCCTACACTGAAACGAACTTGGTAAATGAGTCCTGCTTAATCATCTAGGCTGTATTACATATTAGTCTGTGGGACAGCAATCTTCACATAAAGCTATCAATGTCTTCTCGTTAGGTTTGGGAACATTAGTCATAATCGGTAAAGATAGAACATGCATACTGAATGTTAAACATTTTAGCTGTCCATTTAAAAGTAGAACCTACATTGTGCTTAAGTGGTTCAAACTAAAACAATTGGACTGCCACCTTGTTTTAAGGTTTCCCCTTTTTTTCATTTTCTAATGTCGTTTTCTGCTGTCAAAATACACTGAGTTTTGGATTTCTGCTCCTCCAAATTACATCATTGGGGCTATTTTTCATTGGGTGCATGCTAGAGTATATTTAAGGTCATGTAATTTAACATAGTTGTTGCAAGGCAAAAAATTGCTATGCAACTTAACCAGTTGCAATTTGATCCAACTTTCTTGGACCTTTGAACAAAACTTTGATGAAAGTTAGGTGGCCAATTTCTTATATTCAAAGAAAATTTAATTCGAAATTAAGCATTTAAGTTAAAAGAAAAAGAAACTGGAGGCACTGAGGTTTTGCAAGTGATGGATTCATTTATGATGTATTATATTTTAAGTGAAGAACAATAAAAACAGATAATCTACTGATAACTTGAGATGGGTTTTTATGACAATTGTGAAATTTTCTAAAATTATGTTTTGCCGCCTGTTCAAATGCCACATGTCTACTAGGGAAATAAGGTAGAATAGCTCAAATTTCTGCGTTAACATAGTGTTAGTGAAGTTGTCAGATGAAACTAGCATCTCAAACTTTCCATTTGTTCATTTGACAGTGATGGCAATGGAATCTCAAGCAGAGGCTGTAGGCCAGTTGACAACGGATGATCTTGATGGAAAGGTAACTGGTTTATCCCTGCATTCTCGACCTTTGGTTTATTTTTACATTTAATCCTCCTCATTAGTAAAATGGTTCCATTTCTTCCCCCATTTAGTTATCTTTGCAAATATTTTGCTCCTTAGAAACTACTAGAGTGAAGCAATTGTCCTTGAGAATAGATCTTGTTAACACTATGATAAAAGGACAATTATAGTCAAACTGACTAAAAATTGGTGAAGCCTCCCTGCAAACTTTGGTATGCTGTGCCAAAAGTTCAAACTGTAACCTGTGGCTGAAAGCCTGAAGTTTATTTTCACTTCTTATGAGTTGGTACAAGGAGTCCTTTTTGGGCATTTTTAGGTTTCCTTACCTCATTAAACCTTTTTCATATTAAATGCTCTTTTGCATTCAGTCTGGTTATAGCATGTTACCGTGTTTCTCAATTTCCTTGAGAAAAAGCAAAGAACTCATGGCCTCCATTCAAATACAGCCGCTTCAGCTTATTTGAGGTCAACCATGCACATGTTTCAGCTGCTATGCAACCATTTTGCATCTAAACATTTCAGGTTCATTATTAAAATGGGGGCACAAGTAGCACTTCTGATCCCAACAGCATTATCTGACAACTTTTGACGACGTGTCAACCATTTGTATTTAGACTTGTAAGAAGGTCCAACCTAAAAGTTTAAGCCATTCCGTGGAGGGAGACTACATGAATATAAGGGCATGATGAACCCCATAGCCAAGTGATGTCGGATACTTTATCATGTTACATGCAAAGCGAATGAATAACAAAAGATGGGATTGAAGAACAAGGATAAGACAAAACAAGAACCACGCACGAACAAACCATACTATCTGGGGTGTGAACAACTGAAATATGGCTCTAACCTATGTTAGAAAGTCCATCTTAAAAGCTTTAGCCGTTAACAGGAAATAGAGTGTATGTAATAAGACCTATATAAACCATATAAGTAAGAAATATGGGATACTTTAACAAGATGATGATGCTTATAGAAAATGATATTGCCTCCAGATTATAACTCAGTATTTTTCCTTTTGGCAGTTTGCATTGCTAGAGGGCTCATCAGTTGATGATGATCTTGAGAACTTGAAGAAGGAACTCTCTGGTAGCTCAAAGGTAGGTCTTTTACCCCCTAAGAAGATAGTATTGGTCTGGTTTATTATTTCTCCTTGATGTTAAAGTGCGAGATTGTTGCGGTAAATGTCTTTCTCACTTATTTTCCTACTGGAGGAATAAAGAGACATTGCTTTAATAATTATGATCTGGTTAACATGCATAACAAACTTACTGGGCTATGAGAATTAAATACTGATATTGTGAAGAGCTGGGAGAAAAGAAAACGGGAGTGAAGAAGAAAAAATGTTGGGCTGTCGGTTGTCTGGACTGAAGCTTTAGAAGTCTTATGGACATAAAAGCTTCCTATTAATATGCTCAGTGTTTTGTCGAAAGACTATATTTTGTAACTCCCAGTCAGCATGGCTCTTGATTTTTCAACCAGCTTTCTTTTAGGACAAGAAACTAAGCACTATATTGTCATGATGGCACATACAGCTACTCAATAGCTCAAGTGATCCGCGACACTAATGATAAAACTATTGGAAGTTTAGATGATGAATTGGCATAACCAATTCATGGTTTAAAAGGTAAATTTTTCCTTCCCGATTGCACTTCATAGTATTATGTTTAGGACTTGATATTTTATGTTTAGGACCTTTGGATACTCCCAAAAACTAATAGTTTCATATTTAAATACCGATGAAAGAAGTTCTGCCTTTTCTACCTGTTTCTCTTTGCCAAGGAAGTGGGGAAAGAAAGGAAAATCGGCTATTCATCTTTGGAATATCTCATGAAATGTCCATCTTCAATATGTACGTCTTTAAGTGTTGTGTGTTTCACTCTTTTCCATCAGAAAGGAGAGCTCCCACCTGGCAGAACAGTTCCTGCCAGCGCAAGTAGGTCTCTTCAAGATTCGGACATAGAGAGGGAGCTGAACGAACTAAGACAAAAAGCTAAGGAATTTTGACATTCCTTGTTGAAACTTCAGAAATTCTTTTGCAACCATTGTTCGATATGCTTTCTCCGAATGTAATTTTGTACAGGTAAATTCGAAAAGAAGATCAACAATATTGGTGAAATGCCAAAACTCAAACAGAAATTACTAGTTTCAATTTTAGTATGTACACGGATGGTGCACACTAATGTATGATAACTAAAGCTCTCTTTCTCAGTGCTGCTGCTGTTGCAGCAGGCTAGCTTTTAAGGCTAAATTGCAATAAGTCTCTGTTTTTCAAAGTATGAATATGTGAAATAATAGAGAAGAAGATGAAACAACTGATCCATGATGACGGAAGTTGTAAATTTCTTATATCTGACTAACGACAATTATTACTTTTCATATATACTGTCCGACTAACGAAAATTATCACTGAGTCGATGCTGGCTGAAGCTCAATCATCTGGAAATATGAAAAGATTGAAAGATATTGCAAGCCATAAATCTTTTTGGAAGTGTCAAAAGCGATAAATGAGGCCATCTGATTGTTCGATTTCCAGAAACACGTGAATAAAATGGGAAAGAGTAAAAACAGGGAGACGTTAATAAGAGTAAACAATGGATTGCCATCCAGGGGTTGGGAAGTCAGGAGGGAGCTCAAAACCAAACTGAATAGCCACAGACACGGGCATGCAAAAAAAAAAGGACCTGCACAACAATCATTGCAGCGAAGAGACATACCCAGACAGCCAACTTCAAAAGATGAAGCTGATTGCAAAACGTCACAGAAGCAATCAAAATGCGCAATGTACAATTTTCTCAGCCCAAGAAAGATGCATCAAAAAGCCGTAAGCAGTCACTCGGAAGATGAGATGTTCAAAAACTCCAGCTATTGAAATATTGTAATCAAAGGCCGCCCGACTGAAAAATCCCCAGAGGCTTCAAGCATTTGAATCTCAATGGCTAATGTACTTATATTGACAAAACTTGATGAAAAAACGGCTTTCGCGACCCTTGTGACATCTTCTTCGACCATCCTATACTTCTTCAACCATCCTATACTTCTGCAGCTTTTGTCTTATCCTTCCTCTCCCTTTTCTTTAGGGAGCAGTCCTGCGTACCTTAATGAAAAAATGGCTTTCACGACCCTTGGCATGCCTTCTTTGACCCTGCTCCTTCAGCAGCCTTTTTCTTGTCCTTCCTCTCCCTCTTCTTTAAAGCAGTCATGTGTGCCTTGAGAATCGTGGCATATGAAGCTTGAAAGCGCTGATGATCTTTAGCTCCTACCTATTTATACATTATAATAGCAACAATAACGGCAATATCAGTCATCAACTCCTCACTAGAGATAGAAAGGATAACATAACTCGAACTACTGACTACTCTTTGGAGAACCAAAAGTGTCATCCAAAATCACATAGAACTCAAGGAATACCGGTTTTTGATTCCCCAGAAAGAGTTGACGGATGGAAATTAAAAGTACTCTTCTAAGAGATCATTGTAAACCATCAAGCATTTACTGCTCTCAACACTCTTTATTGTGTTTATGATATGATCCTCAGACAGAATTTTGCTCCTATTTCAAGAGGATTAATCACATCCAAAGAATCTTCTAATAGCATTTGGATCTTGAAATAGTTTTGCTGTCTTGTATGTTGTTTCTTTCCAATTCAGGGGTATTCCCAACAATTTATGACAACTTGCTAACCAGATTTGGTGATCTGAAAAGAAGTATACAAGATAGGACAAACTAATAGTATTTGCTTCTTCTGAGTAATCACACTGAGAGGAACAAACAATTGTTAACCCAGGACAAAGGCTTGAAACCACATTACATGCCTAGAAAAGTCCTCCAATCCAATGGAACTTAGTTATTAAGCAGTTCTCAACCAGGTGGTCAAAAGGAAGCAGGTGTAGACGCATATGTCTATGTATGTCTGTATAAATATAGTTAGTAGCACATTCCATGCACGATGCAGCCTGCAGCCTATCTTTTCTGACCCAGAGAAATGCCAGAGATTGCATTTGGTTGAACTTACAGATTGCACCAAGGAAACAATCATAGAAAGGATCAGATCGCATGCAAGTGTACACACACATCTGTGCGCGCGCACGCGCGCGAGAGAGAGAGAGAGAGAGAGAGAGAGAGAGATAGAGAGAGAGAACATACCGAGGTAGATATAGTCTTTTTGCCGTCAGTTGCATGTACCGAGGCATCTGTACTCAATTGGCTCACCGGCAGTTTTCAGCTTATTCCTTTGAACCTTAGACTTCAAGGAAGCTGAAAAAAAGGGCAATCGCCACACTCAAATCAGACATCTCCATCGTGCCAATCGCAAGAATAACCGACAAACCAAAAAAAGCGGAATCATCCGAAGTCACAGAAGTTAATTCATACATCGTTTGAGAGTAACCCAGACAGAGCCCTGCTCCGTGCTTCTCTTTTACATGCTAGTGAGCTCATTCAAGAACGGGTCCGGCTGCAGAAGAACCTAAAGAACAGGAAGCAGGCACAAAATTAGAGAACCAAAGAAAAACCCCAAAACGAGCATATCACGTCACAAAACAGCAGGCGCTGCCAACTCGGACAACCCAACACCCAGCACACACTCCGCTGCAGACCTATAGGCTACTAAAAAGACAAGCATTGCGGCACCGAAGGCATTCGACTGCTCTCCAAAATCAAAACCAATCTATCTATTCGAAAGTTGCCTGCTCAATAGCTTCAGTTCGTGCAATTGCAGGGATTCTTTACGCAGCAGAGCTAACCTATATAGTCTACAAAAAAGACACGCACTGCGACACCGAAGGCACTCAACTGCTCTCCAAAATCAAAACCAATCTATCTCGGAATCGGTAGCGATCGATTCGAAGTTGCGTGCTCAATCGCTTCAGTTCGTGCGATCGCAGGGATTCTTTACGCAGCAGGCCTATATAGATTTACTAAAAAGACACGCATTGCGACACGGACGGCATTCAACTGCTCTCCGAAACTCATTCTACACGAACTCAAAACCGATCGAGCTAGCGAACTGAAGCGATAAAGCACGCAACTTTCGAATGGATCGCTGACAATTCCCGGACAGATCGGTTGCCCACAACACGTAATGTCATCGCGAAGCGATCCCACCAATCAAACCCGCGAAGGAGGGAAAAAAAAAGAGGCGACGGCGCGAATCGGAGCGGCGATGCGAGAGGACAGCGACGAAATTGACTATCGCGATTCGCCGATTCGCGACGCCGGCGGGGCGAATTCCCCGAAGGCAGAGAGGAGGGAGGCGGGCGGTATCATGGCGGATGCTCCGGGAAGAGAAAAACCCTAACTTCGTCTTCTTCGCCGTCGCGTACTGGGCAGCGATTTGGCTTCTCTCTCTCTCTCTCTATCTCGCTCTCTCGTTCGGACTCCGAGTCTTTCTGAGGGAGACTTGATCGCGTATCTAATTTAATCTCATCTGACATATAATATTGAAAGTCTTTTCTTTTTTTCTCATTATTACTCTACTTATTTCCCCCAAAAATAAATATTTTAAAAAGTATTTATTTAAGAATGATTGATTGTCTCATTTGACGTGGTTAGTTAATAGAAAACATTTTTCTATTAAAAAAATTATATTACTGATAATAATTTATATTTATATATCTTCATAGACAATACAAAATTTTGATTGAATTTTTTGGTAAACAATAAAGACAATTATTTTAAGAAAAAATATTTTCAAATTAAAAATGTCATAATTAGGCAATAAAAAGTATTTTTTTAAAATCATTTTATTATTGATTATAATTTATGTCTAAACATTTTTGTAAATAATAAAAAGAATTTGATAAATTTTCTTAAGTGATACAAATGACCGTTTTTAGGGGGGGGAATTTTCACGAAATAAATGCACCATAAATATATTAAATTTTTTAAAATATAGTATTTTATGTATTCGAATGAAGCTTTAAGGGTTTCAAAAGAAAGTGAAAACAAAAATAAAATCACTTGATAGTTAATAGTAAAACTAACCTAGAATGAGATACTATAACCATATGGATATTACATCTATTTAGTGGTATATGAGGTAGCAAGTTGTGTAATTAACTCTAGAAGAATGAGGAAGGATAACTATCTATAATTTCACGTAAAATTAACTCTATTATTCCCGATATAATGAGAGTAAAATAGACTAAAATTAACTTCAATTCCATCCAGCACATGTTGTAAAATACAACACTATAGTTATAAATCACCTAAAAAATAATACTTACTAAAAATAAATGAGAAAACGATTGAGCCAAATTAAATAGAAATGCTTCTTCATATATTAAAATTTTCATGAAATATGACATAGGAGATGTTTGGTGATTATAAAGAGAAATTATATGAAATGTAAATGAGCCCAAAATGTTCAATTATTTTCCCAACGATGTAATATCATTTTCAAGTTACATATGTCTTTTCCAATTTCCTTAGTATGGTCACTTTCGAGTAACTATTTTTCCAAATGATACATTACCCTTTTTCCGTAGGAGTTGAATGTGCAAAAATAGAGAAAACAAGCCCAATGAACATAAATCATTTGAAAAATAAAAAGAATTATGTAAAAAAAAATTCATGCGAAGCATGGGACAATTACATTAGTCAATCGGCTAACTTTAACTTGTACGACTAAACGGTCACTATAACCAATTAATACATTATTAAGAGTACTTACGAATGACCGTCTCAGTCTCGCTCACGCACTGTTTCTCATTGCAAGTCAAGTGTAGTAAGTTTGCCAAAGCAAAATATTCTGGCTATCTATTCTACAAGAAATTTCATTTCCATCGCCTTTTCTTCCTCTTTTTTTTCCCAACTCAGAGTCAGTCAACCAATTTAATTCAGTCAATTGACTTATTTTCTCTTTACAATTTTATTTTTTATGAAAAGAATTTGGACACGACATGCACATGGATCCCACTAATCACGGCGAATTCTCAATCAAATCGAAAAAGAACCCAACGATCAACTCAAGAGCCGCGGAGTAAATCACTCCTTCAATGACCAAGCCACCCCATAATAGCCGTCACTCCCAGCAGCCACCCACGACCACTCCGCCGCCGCCGCCGCCGCCGTCATCCCGCCTCGACGCCTCCGCCGGCGGCCGCTCCCCGGCAACCCATCGCAGCCGCGCCGCCGCTCGTGCCGCCATCTCAGGTCATCTCTTTCTCCGTCTCTCGCTCGCTGTGACATGCTCTGTGGATTTTTTGGTGGTGGGTTGTTTGGTGTGTCTGGGAGCTGGATTTGTTGCTTTAACTTTCTTTAGTGCAGACATAGAAAGAAATTTAGTTATGCCAGTCGTGGGGAGTATTCGAGCTGAAGGATTGGCATGCCATGTTATGATTAAGGATAGGTCTTTGTTGTGCGGAGCGCCTCATGCCTGCGGGGCTGCGGAGGGGCGCGCCGTGGGTTGGATTCACGGAAGCTTTTTTCCTTTTTTTTTTCCTGGGGATGGGGAACGAGGTCGCGGGTCCTGCCCTGCTCCTTGGCTGTCTCTGTGGCGGCAGCGAATTCTGGGTTGGTTCACAATGGGGATACGGTTGATTGTGCTAGTGTGGATGTCTCGGAACTTGGGAAGCAGGTACATGGTCTTGTTGTAGTTCTTGGGTATGACTCAAGCCTGTTCATAAGCGATATCGGTATGCATGCCAAGAATATGTATAATGGGAAGACATTCGGAGAAGAGACATCTTGAACTTCAGTCATGGTTGGGGCCGATCAGCGTGGGAAAGCTGAGGAAGTGTTGGCAATTGTCTGATAAGATGGTTACTGCTAAATGCATTTGCTTTGTGTACCTGTCTCAGATTGGAGAAGAGAGGTCCTCATTTTTTTTTCTCAATTCTATGAACAAGGGCTTTGGTATTTATCACTATACTTGGTTGTTGGATCTTTTGAGTCATTGGGAACATCTTGACGAGGCTGAGAACCTCGTCAATCAGATGCCATTTCAATATGATGGACCTACATGGATAACTTTTCTCAGCGGTTGCGAACAATATGGCTAACCAAAACGGCAATCGGAATTCCCAAACGACTATTGGCCCCCAAGGAGAAGATTTTTCAGTTTACGCGCTTCTCTCCAATATCTACACTCATGTTCGCAATGTCAATGGGATAGATGTAGCCAAAATGAGAAAGTCGATGGCATTAATGGAAGTAAGAAAGATGCTTCTATATGGTTGCATTGGCATTTTATAGGAAAACCAACTATTGTACATGGGGAGACAACTCATCAATGAAACCTGTTGTTTGGCTTGCTCAAGAAATTAGATGGGTAGAAGAGAAGAGGCTATGCTCTGGACATAGTTCAGTTTTGCATGATAGGGAGCAGCGAGTGAAGGAGAAACAGTTTAGATAATATTATTCAAGTTGTCTTTTTTGTTTTCTCACGCTGGGTCATCTTTGCTCGTGACTCTAGTTGTAGAATGAGGCTTATTGGTTTCACTTTACTTCTTAGTATGGTTGGTTTGTAGGATTTATTTACTTTACTGGATGCTCTATTTGGTGTCAATGTTGCCTCTTGTAACTGGATATCTGGCTTAGTCAAGATGGATTTACTTCTCATATGCCAGTATCTTATTCCACTTTCGAATCTATTAAGAATAAAGATAATGAGGAGCGAATGTTGGATGAGAACGATGCTGACTGTTTTGTGTGACTTACCTTTAAAATGAAGAACTATATAAGGCAGTGTTATAAAAAAAAAGAACTATAGTAGCACAAAATCAGAGAAGACATTTGTCCTTTAAGGTTTTTCCTTATATGTTTAGAAAAAAAGGAGCAATGAAGAACCGTATAAGGCAGTGTGAAAAAGAAAGAACCATATTAGCACAAAATCAGATTTGCCATCTGTTCTTTAAGGTTTTTCCTTGAATGTTTAATAAAGAGGCAGTGACTTGTAGGGTCACTAGCATTTGCTTCCCTATCTCAATTAGAACTATACAGGCTTTCTCTACTGTGCAGTGCACACATAATACGCTCACCACCGAACTCCAATTCCATCAAGATGGCTGCTGCTGGGATGCCTCACTGCTCTCTCAAGTACCCAAAACCTTCCTTCTCTCATAAGACCCTGCAAAATCCTAATCTAAATCGCCTCTTTAGGACCACCCCTACCTCAAGTATGTAATCTTTGATCACATTCTTCCATCCTCTGCTTTTCTCTGTTATTTTATAAACGAAGCTAAGTTTTCCTTTTCATTTGCAGACCCGCATTTTGTGGCACAAAATAAAAGAGAATTTGTCACAAAGGCCAGATCTTTATCTAATTTTAAGTCAAATTCCAGGTCTCCAGTGTCCATTAGAAAGAGTGATGAACCAATCATTGTCATCGACAATTATGACAGTTTCACTTACAACCTTTGCCAGGTAATTTCGCTTTTCTCTGGTTTTGCTTGAACAAAGAGAACGATAAACAAAGAAAACAATAGACAATATTTGGTGGCCTCATTTTACGTCAATTGCCAGGTTTCTTATTCACATCTAACATTTTGTTAGGAAAGTTTTTTTTTTTCACCTTTTCATTGTGAGATTGGGGTGCAGCTTCATTTGAAGGAGCCTAGTTGGTGAAACTGGATGCACGTGTGTGCACGCGCGTGTGCTTGTGTGAGGTACGGTTTCCAGGCCTTTTGATAGCACCCGATTTCTCTCGTCAACCTGTGAATATGCCTCCTCTCCCATCTCAATTGGGTAATTATCCAAAGAAGAGGCCACTGAGGCTGGGCCCTAAGGGGTTTGCTTTTGCCAGGACTCAATTTTACAAGTATGCTTTTTTGCTCTGTAGTTTGATATTGAGTCTTGACTCTTGACCACTTCAGTCATTCTTGGGTGACATTGTGGATACTGGATGGTCTAACTCATCTATTATATGGTTTAGTTGAAGAGACTGAAAATGGCAAAACCTGGAGTTAATTGCAGCTGCTATGTGGAATCTGCATAGATGTTGTTCTTGTCAGTATTGAACTGATGCTAGTATAGTATATGCATATGGTAGTCCAATCTCTAAGACATTCTTGAAACTCACATCCGCCTTTTGCTGGGTCAATCATGGCAAAAAAATTTGTTAGATAAAAAAAAGAGGCTTCACTGAAATGTTTAACATGTTAAAGTAGAAATCTGGAAGCTTTTCCACTTGTAAGGTGATTTTGATGTAATATGAGGTCTGTCCTGTGCAAAAGAAGCATTCTATGGGTCTTAACAATGTGTTGCTATTGAACACAAGCATCAACCTCATATTTCTCTCTCTCTACGTGGCGCGTGCAAAGAATCCATCTCATGCCAGCACATAGCTGTGTTTAGGAGGTCATTCATGCAATTGCAGAGTCTATGAGCTCTGCAGGTGCATACTTGTGATGCAAATGTACAACAATACTTATGACCTTCTGTTGTCATTTTTCAGTATTTGGAAGAGCTGGAATGTAAGTTTGAGGTTTACTGGAATGATGAATTGACCGTGGAGGAATTGAAAAGGTAAGAAATTTCCTTTTCTTCTTTCTAGTTAAGATATAATAGTGTACTGCTTTTTATGGCACAACAGGCCTTTCCGATCATTTGATTGATGTGCCTCGCTTGAAAGGAGCACTCTTTTAACTGATAGCTTCCACATATTGTAGCAAAATGCTTATATCCCCAGGACCAGGTTAGAGCTTCTATGGTATGATTCCATTTGATCAAAATGCTGGCTATTTCTTGAAGGTAAATCAAAGGGAATATGATACCTATGCCATGGCATTATTGTTGTAGGCACACCTCAGGATTCTGGAATTGCTTTGCAGACTGTTCTTGAACTAGGCCCCGTGGTTCCGCTCTTTGGAGTATGCATGGGTCTACAATGCATTGGGGAGGCCTTTGGAGGTGTGTTTTTTGAACAAAAGCATGTGCTTGTGGCATATCTATTGGATCTTTATTTTATAATTGCTTGTTTCATGTAACCAAGAAATATTTCATGTAGATAAATTCTTATTTTGTGCAGTAAAGCACATTTTTGGAGCCTCTAAGAGCAAATTTTAGTGGCACAAACTATTATTTGTGCAGGATCTTGAATTACCTTGCTTAATTCAATCTCAAGTAAAATTAAACAAGTTATTATGCTGCTTTATGCTTTCTCTGCACAGAATTTGGTGTTGGTCAAATGCGACTCTGTGTATAGCTAGAATCAGTGCTTTTGATGTCCTTTTTTGGCAAAATCACTTTCTTGTCAGTGTTCCAAACTGATGTTATACATAAATCTTCATTTGTCGCCAGTTTCACAGCTTCCTTTTGAGTAGCGACCTGCTTTATTGTGCTTGAGGCCTTGAGCTCTTGTTGACGGAAAGTTGCTTTAATACCACGTTGATGGCATTCTGTATTTTAACTTCTCAATTGCAATGACAGATCCTTGTGATGGTGTATAGCAAGAAAATCCTAGAACCTCTACCCATTCCCCTTGTCTTTTGCAGCCCTTTCACTGCTGGTAGGTACCACAGCCTTGTGATTGAAAAGGAGAGTTTTCCTGGTGAAGTTCTGGAGGTCACGGCATGGACTGAGGATGGACTGATTATGGCTGCTCGTCACAAAACTTACAAGCATCTCCATCCAGGTCTCTCCTCATCTCTCTTTCATTAAAAGGTTTCTGATTTCTTTCAAAACTCGGATGATGTTCTCTTGGTTCATGCTTATTTGGCCCCACCTTCACAGTAACAACCACTGGGATAAACGATTAATAACTAGTGCAATCTTGTCAGTGTGGGTGGATTTTTGGCATATGTTTGTTAACGATTTATCCTTTTTCTGCACGTTTGTTTGCTTGACGGGATTATTAGATGTCCTACTTTATGATCTACATGCACGCTTTGATATTTTTAGGGTAAGTCCTGAGCTTTTAGATAGCGCTCATTAGTGCTCATTGCACTGAGGCTTCATAAGTATGTCTCTGCACTCAATTCGTGTTTAATGTAGACAGAGATTTTAGTTTGTTGACCACAACATGTTGTCAAAGATTAAACATTATGCTTTCCGGATTGTGGTGACTACCTCTGATGTCTAGTCTGTGTGCAGCGAGGGGTTGATATTATTCATCTGTGTCATGTAATTTTCGGACCTTTCTCTTTTTGTTTGGTTGTGCTGTGTCGTGTTATTCCATTGTTAATATGTTGATACATCTCCTAATGTTGCTAGTTACTCTTTACTACAACTGCGAAAACCATATCGAGCTGACATGTGAATTTCAGGGTGTACAATTTCATCCAGAAAGCATCATAACCGATGAGGGCAGGACGATTGTTCGCAATTTCGTCACAATAATCGAGACCAAAGAGGCTGAAGCTCAGAAGTAGAGGAGACTCCTGTTGAAGAATGTTGCATTGTTGTTCAATTTAATTGACTCAGAACTGGACATTTTACTCTCTGTATTATCCAACAGGAGGTAGCCTGTTGAACCAATTGTGTTTTTTACTTTTTACTTTCTTTTTTAAACCTGCGGTTCTCGTAATTCAAGTTTTATCTATCTTTTTTTTTTTTTAATCTCTATCCGTGCATAATTATCGCTCTAAAGTTCTATCGATGGACTTATTGATATTAGTAGTTCATTACTTTAATTGAAAGATGTTCGCTTGATACATAGAAAGCACAACGTAATATTGTGAAAGGTATATAATCTCCTATGTAACGACTGAGAAGCTAGTCCCATCATTATCATCAAACTACTAAAATGACCAACCTTTTGGAGAAGTTCACTTGCAGTAATCCTTTTAGGCATGGACTGTAAGAGGGTATGCAGACTGCGAAATGTAAACTCTTATACACAAACCAACTTTAATAGTTTCAAATGTATTGACTATGCAGATCAATTGTGATCCAGGAGAAGAAAGAGAATACACCAAAGAAAGATCCTCCGGACAATCATAACCATCTCACCAGAAGTACAGTTTACTACTAGAATCTTCTAAAATAGTAGTCTAACTCAAACTTGTCTGCATTACTATCAACATCTAACGCTAAGTTCAAACGATGCGTGAAACATTAGGTGAGCTCTCCATTTTCATGAGCAAAGACTGGGAAGATAGTTGAATTACCTGCGAACCAGACACCCCGAGAAAGTTTCCGCATTAACCAGAATTGTCCATATCCACGCGCACCATTGAAGC
Source organism: Eucalyptus polybractea (assembly GCA_026573535.1). Taxonomy (NCBI): domain Eukaryota; kingdom Viridiplantae; phylum Streptophyta; class Magnoliopsida; order Myrtales; family Myrtaceae; genus Eucalyptus; species Eucalyptus polybractea. The sequence goes on from SMSX01011068.1 coordinate 53,977, forward strand.
CTTATGATACCTTAGTTTTTCGATCTCCCTCCTGAGAAAATCCAAAGTCGTGTCAGTCACATGGTTAGGAGAGACCCCGGCATCGAGCATCATTTTGAAGAACTTATATGCATCCTTCAGATGCCCCACCTTGCTGTGCACTTCGATGAGTGTGTTAAATGTCACGACGTCAAGGCAAATCCCACTCGTCCTCATCTGCTTGAAAAGCTTGCACGCTTCGTCGATCCTACCAGCTTTCCCCAAGGCGTTAATCAGCGTGTTGTACATCACTACATCTAGGTAACCCCAGTGCTTCATTAGCTTGTCCAAGACCGCACTCGCTAGGTCCGCTTTCCCCATCTTACCGAGCCCTTGAATGATCACATTGTATGTCGCGATGTCTGCAGGGCAGACCCGCTCGCCCATCTCATTGAGTACGGCCATTGCCTCGTTGAAATAGCCTTTCTTGACAAAGGAGCTCATCACGGAGTTGTACGTGTAGCTTGTTGAGTCAATGCCCAGGTCACTGAACATCTCAAACAACTTGCAAGCCAAGCTCAACTCTGCTTTCGCTAGAAAGATCGATAAGAAGGTATTGACCATGTCCATATCTAACGTGCCTGCCCCTTGGCCTTGAACCCGCAGCCCTTTCAAAAGCGAAAATAGCTGAGGGGAATAATCCCTGGACTTCACTTGACTAGCCAACTGATCCATGTATGGGGAATATGACCAGTCATCAGATTCTGCAGATGAAGCCTTATCATCTCCCGTTCCAGTCTCTTCCGAACCCTCCTTAGGCCGTGTCTGCAAGACAGGAGGAGAGCCCACCAAACTCAAAATTTCATGGAAGCCACCTCTAGACGGGAACATTGGTGTGCAATCCTTTCTTTTGCTCTTATGATGCTTCATTGCGGCTTCCATGTCGGCTTGCCACTTGAGAACACCTGGGACCAGATTTCTGTCCCTAATGTGCTTCATGAGCATCTCTGTCCTGTCCCACCAACCCTGCTTGTGAAATCCAATCAAGAGGGACGTTATTGTGACCAGGTCCACGACGAAGCCTCTGACTTCCATTTCTTGCACCAGTTTAAGAGCTTCCTCGAGCAGACCTTCCTTACAGAGCTGCACTGCGACAATGCTATAAGTAACGCCGTCCACAAACTGACCCTTTTTCTTCAAGTCGCAGAAGATTGTGTATGCACCCTCGGCCCTTCCATTCTTGAACAGTCCATCAATGAGGATGTTGTATGTCCAGCAGGTTGCCCTTATTCCATCCTGAACCATCTTATCGAAAAGTTGGCATGCCTCATTCACTCTCTTCGCCTTAAGAAGTCCATCTAGGAGAGAATTGTAAGCAATCACATCCAGTAGAAATCCATCACACTGCATTTCATCGAAAATTCTGGCGGCATCATCAATGAGGTACGATTTTGAGCAGCCTTGAATGAGAATTCGATATGTGAAGGCATCGGGGTCATGGCCAGACCCTTTCATTTCCTCCCACACGATCAGCGCATCTCTGACCTTGCCGGCCAAGCAGAGCGCCTGGATCAAGCTATTGTAGGTGCACAAATCGGGCCCAAACGATCCCAAACGCGAACTCCTCGCCTTCATCTCCTCGAAAAGGTGCAGAGAAGTCGGCAAATCGCCCCAACACCCGAACGCATGAATACAAATGTTATAACCCCAAGCATCCAACTCAAACGCTTCCTTCCCTCTCAATTTGTCAAACACCTCCCTGGACTCCGCTCTCATATCCGCCTTCCTAAGCGCGACAACAAGCAGCTCATTGCACGCGACCATGCTCGGGACCGAAACCGCCCCATCTGAACCGTCCAAGAGCTTATAGAAAATCGACAGTGCCAGCCCTACCTGGCCCTTCCTGACGAGTGTGGTGAGCACCGAAGTATACATATGGGAATTCAGCCTCATGCCGAGCTCTTCCATGTGATCAAGAATCTCAAGAGCAGCATCAAACTTGCCCGAACAGATGAACGCGTCGAGGAGGAGCTTGAAGGTCCAAGAATCGGCGACGACGCCGTCCTCCTTCATCAGGCGGAGCAGGGAAGGGACCTCCTGGAGCTGGCCGGCCCGGCACATGACCCAGAACAGGTGGGAGTATACGCTCGCCGTGTGTTTGCCGAAATGCGCCAGAGAGCGAGACCACGTGATCGAGCTTTCTTGATGGGTGGAGGGACCTGTGGGAGAGGATGTGGCGGAGGAGCGAGCCGGTGACCGGGACGGCGTCCGGGTCGAGGTTGCGGGTGCCGTACTGCGAGAGGGTCTTGACGATGGAGGCGACGAGGAGGGTGTCGGCCAGCTGGCGCGGCCGCGAGGAGGGTGGCTTCTTGGAGGCTCTGAGCGCATGGCGATGATGATGATGCATTGGGATGAATGGCGATGGCGGTGACGACGACTCGCGAGTGCAGTCATCACAAGGAATTCAGTTCGGCTCAGGGTGCGCGAGTGAATTTGAAAGCTGTGGACAGAGCAGAGTGTTCTCTGGAGGGGAGATTTTATGGCATATTACCTGCCATTGAACCGTTAACCATATTTGACTCCTTTAACCCGTTTTGACCTATATTCGTATAATGTAAATCGGGTAACTTATACTCAACCTGACCTGTATTGCTAAAACCTTTTAATATTCTAGAAAAACCTACCTCTATTATATGTTAATTGGATTAAAACTTCAAATTAAAATAAGAATAGTAAATAAAATTATAAAAATTATAAAAAAACTATAAATTGAAATATTTATAAAAAATTAGACCATGCACATGCTCGCTCACCCGGATCATAGAGAGAGAAAATCTCTAGAGAGAGAAGCTCCAAAAAGAAATGAGTCTTTGATAAACTAAAATGGTTGGGTGGATGCAAATGGACGTATCGCTCGCCCTTGGAAAGTTCCGAAAGAAGTCTTGTTGGGAATCCTAGCGGTCACAGGAGGTCCTCCGTAGTAAGGCACGGCCTTTAGCTCTAGAAATTGTTAGACAATTCATATAATTTTTATTGCGGAAATTCATAACAAATGAAGGATCTTTGATCTTCATGATTTTCACAAATAGATGAAGACATACCTTTCTTCATAACGTTGCACTTGATGGTGATCGTTGTAGAAAACCGAAAGAACTCGAACTAAATGAAGAAATCCGATTTCTCTCCCTTAACCCACTAAACCTTAATGTATTCAATTGATGGAGGAGAGAATACATTCTTTTTGTTACTGTTGTTCGTGTGTGGGTGGAGAGAGGACCGGACTCTATTTATACGTTCATTGAAAATGCATCTTCCATCAAAGCGATATACCCTTTCGATTTATTAGAGTCGTACCTTCTCGTAACCAATAATTATTTATAGCATTTCAATAATCATTAAACCATATAATAAATCACATAATATGGGCCACAATAATTCTTACATTCTCCCACTTGGCCCATATGATGTTCCTTTCATGGTTTAATAAAGACTGTAATGTGTACAATAAGATTATGCTATAAAATTTCATTAAATTGGCAATCACATAATAATCAAAATTAAGTAAAGAAAACTAATGCAAGTCATAGCGGTTGTATGTCATTAATTGACATAGTCCATTCTATGTACTACAACTATAGCACTTTACTTAACATGATTCATAAGTGAGAAGTACAGTAATAGTCTAACTATAATGTTTATTTAGAAACTATCATGTTTAACATTCATCTATTTCCACATTGTATACTAAATAGAAAACATGAAATATCATAAACACGTAAGTGAGCTCAAAGTGTCAAATACATAAACTCAATTCAATCATAATACAAACATTAATGACGTTCAATAACGCCCATCTTTTCAACATGCTCATTAAATGTTTTGGGCGGCAATTCTTTTGTTAAGGGATCTGCTATCATAAGATTGGTGCTAATGTGCTCAATTGACACTCTTTGTTTCTGAACTTCTTCTTTGACAAACAAGTATTTGATCTCCATATGCTTAGCACCCTTAGAATACTTGCCGTTCTTAGAGAAGAAAACTGCTGCAGAGTTATCACAATAGATTTTCAGCGGCTTGGCAATACTGTCGACGATCACAAGCCCTGAAATAAAATTCCGCAGCCATAATCCATGAAATGTGGCCTCAAAGCATGCCACAAATTCAGCTTCCATAGTGGATGCAACAATAACTAACTGCTTCGCATTCTTCCATGAAATTGCCCCTCCAGCCAGAAGAAACAAGTAACCAAATGTTGATTTTCTTGTATCGGCACATCCGGCTAAGTCTGAATCTGAATATCCAATCACCTCGAGATGATCAAATATTTTATAAATGAGCATATAATTCTTCATTCCTTGCAAGTATCTAAGAACTTTCTTTGCAGCTTTCTAATGATCCATTCCAGGATTACTTTGATACCTGCCCAGCATTCCGACAACAAAACTGATGTCTGGTCTGGTGCAAGTTTGTGCATACATTAAGCTCCCCACAACAGATGCATAAGGAGTACTTTTTATTTGCTCTCGTTCCACTTCACTTTTCGGACATTGCATAAGGCTAAATTTATTACCTTTCTGAATTGGAACTATTCCTGCTGAACATTTACTCATATTAAATCTCTCTAAAATTTTCTCAATGAAGGCTTTCTGAGACAATCCTAATAATCCTGATCTATCATGGAATATTTCTATTTCTATCACATATGTTGCCTCTCCTATATCCTTCATTTCAAAATTCTTAAAGAGAAATTTCTTGATTTCATGTAACAAACCAAGATCATTAGCAGCAAGCAAAATATCATCAACATACAGAACTAGAAAAATAAACTTGCTCCCACTAATCTTCATATATATACACCGATCAACGGTGTTTTCCTTAAATCCAAATGAAGTTATGGTATCGTTAAACTTAAGATACCATTATTGGGAAGCTTGTTTAAGTCCATATATTGATTTATTTAATTTACATACCATGTGTTCCTTTCATTTAACTGAAAAGCTTCGGGTTGGTCCATATAAACCTCTTCTTCTAAATTCCCATTAAGAAATGCGGTTTTTACATCCATTTGGTGTAACTCCAAGTCATAATGAGCCACCAAAGCCATAATAATTTTAAGTGAGTCCTTCTTAGAGACTGGTGAAAATGTCTCTTTCTAGTCAATGCCTTCTTTCTGAGTAAAACCCTTTACAACAAGTCTGGCTTTATGTCATTCAATATTACATTTTGAGTCGCGCTTGGTCTTAAAGACCCATTTACACCCGACTTTCTTACATCCTTTAGGTAATTCAACAATATCCCAAACTTGATTTTGATGCATGGATTTTAACTCTTCTTCCATGGCATTAAACCATTTATTAGAATCTTCACATTCCATGGCTTGGAAAAATGAATTTGGATCATTTCCAATTCCTAAATCAATTTTTGACTCTTGTAGATAAACCATGTAGTCATCAGAAATAACCGACCTCCTTTCTCTTTGAGATCTTCTTAATGCTATTTCTTGTAACTCAGCTATTGAAGGTTCATTATTGGCATCTCCATTATCGAGTGTTTGTTCATTAATTTGTTGTTCTTGATTATTGTTAGATTGTACTATAATATCAAAAACAACAACTTTAGAAGCTTTAGGTATAGGAACTTCTACCCTTACTTCTTAAATGCAAGCATCACGCATTCTTTCACTCCCACTGATGTCACCATTCTCAATGAACCTAGCATTTCCAGATTCAACAATTCTTGTACTATGATTAGGACAATAAAATTTATACCCTTTGGATTTCTATGCATAACCAATGAAATAACCACTGGTCGTTCTTGAATTCAATTTCCTTTCATGTGAATTGTAAATTCTTACTTCTGCTTAACAACCCCAAACATGCAGGCGTCGTAAACTAGGTTTCATTCCTGTCCACAGTTCAAATGGAGTCTTTGGAACTGCCTTACTAGGAACCCTACATAGAAGTTTTTAAAGCATACATCCACAAAGACAAGGGTAAGAGATGAATGACTCATCATACTCCTAACCATTTCCATTAAAGTACGGTTACGCCTTTCTGCTACACCATTTTATTGTAGTGGACCTAGACATTGTCTCGATTCATCATACTTTCCATAATATTCACCACCTCTATCCGATCTTACTATTTTCACATTTCTATCTAATTGTCTCTCAACCTCTTTAATATATACTTCAAGTGCATTTACTGATTGAGACTTATCATGCAATAGATAAATGTAACCATAACGTGAAAAATCATCAATAAAGGTTATGAAATAGCTTTCCTTACCAAAAGATGGAATATCGAAAGGACCACATATGTCAGTATGTATAATCTCAAGAAGCTCTTTGCTTCTTGTGGCACCTTTCTTAGTGTGTTTTGTTTGTTTACCTTTAATACAATCAATACACACTCCAAGGTCAGTAAAATCCAAATTTGGAATAATTTCATTCTTCATTAATCTTTGCATTCTTTCTTTGGATATATGACCCAAACGTTTATGTCACAAGTAAGCAGAATTTTCATTCACCAAACTTCATTTAGTGCCAACATTATGATGCAAAGTCATTATTGTATCAACAAAAGTATTATCAAGTCTAAATCACATAAAGTTCCAGTTCCAATAAGAGTACTACTCTTAAATAAACTGAAAGATTCAGATCCAAACTTACAATAAAATCCCGCCACACTAAGTCTTTGCAAAGAAACTAAATTGCGAGAAAATGTAGGTACATAAAGGGTTCGAAACAAATCCAAATAATGCCAAGTATCTAAAATCAAAAGATAAGTGACAATGCTTTCAATTGGAGCTTTGTCTCTGTTCCTCGTTATCACATAACTTTCATTTTGCTTTATAGTTTGAATCGTAAGAAATCCTTACATTGTATTTGACACATGAGTGGTGGCACCAAAATCAATCCACCAAATACTATGAGGAATTTCAGTAAAGTTTGATTCAAAACATACTAAAGCATAAGGCTTACCTTTCTTTTCGAACCAAGCCTTACATTTCAGGCAATCTTTCTTCAAGTGTACAATTTTGTTGCAAAAATGACACTTAATAAGATTGTGTTCCTTCTTATGGATTTGAGAAGCCTTTGAAGAGCCATTCAGAACGTGTAGTCCTTTCTTCTTGCTCCTTCCAGCTTTCCTCTTGAAATTCTTTCAAACTTCTTGATGACTTGAGAGATGAACAGAATGAGCCTTTTGATTCTTTATCATTGTTTCCTCTTGAACTAGCATACTAGCCAATTCATTTATATTCCACTTATCCTTTATAGTATTGTAATTCATTTGAAATGACCCATATTGCTCATGAGGCAAGGAATTAAGTATAAATTGTACTAAAAAGTACTCATCTACGTTCATTCCCAAAGTCCTTAACTTTGCTGCTAAATTCGTTATCTCAAGTATATGCTCATGCATGGTACGCAAACCATCATATTTCATAGTGGTTAGTGTGCTCATTAATGTACCAGCAAGTGACTTATCAGCAGTTTGAGAACGTTCTTCCACAAATTTCATAAATTCCTTAGCATTGTTAGTCTTGGGAAGAGAAGTCTTTAAGTTGTTTGCAACTGTCATTCGCATGAACATTAAGCTCAGTCTGTTCGATATTTCCCAAGTTTTATGGAAAAACTTTTCATCATCGCTACTTTCATCAGTAATAGCAGCTGGTTTCTCAGCTTGAAGCGCTAAATCAAGATCCAGGACACCTAAATGAAATTGGACTTGTTCACTCCAATCAAGAAAATTTATCCCATTGAATAAGGGAACAGATGAGGCGTGCGAACGGAGTGAAACAGGTACAGATACTGCAAATGTTCAAGAAAATACTAATACATTAATGCCTTGAGAATATCACATAATCAGATTCAAACTAAATGACACATGTACATCATAGTTCTCCTTTGGGCGATCCTATGATAAATATATATATATATATCATAATGATGCTAATAACTTTTATTTGATAATTGTAAATATATCTTATTAAAATTTATTTGTTATCTTTGGATATACAAACAAATTTAACAAGTCATATTAATTATCAACCATCATGTTCATGAATTATAAGAAAATAATTAACCTTTGGGTTAATCTCTAAGTTCTTATAATAAATGAACTTCAATATACCCATAACTCCAATTATAATATAAAACATATCAATTTCATACATAGCATCAATTAATCATGGGTAATTGAATAAAATAATTTACAATATCAAAAATTCAAAAAACTTCAAGGTTTGGCCACTTTGGTGACTAACAAACCATTCATAATATGAATTTTTAATATTGTAAAATATAAATATTTACCAAATTTGCACACAAGGACAAAAACTTAATCAAAGCATAAGGGCAAAATCGTAAAATCATAATTCCATAAGGGCAGAATCATAAATTTAATATCCAGGGGCAAAATGGTAAATAATCAGTAATGGCAGAATTGTAATTATTAATTAAACAGGGGCATAACAATAAATAAATTGCGAGAAGGACAAAATGGGAATTTTAAAAATGGCATAGGGGCAAAAACGTGAAAACAACGCGCGGGGACGTCAGGCGCGTGTCGAGCACGCGCCTTCATCTGCCGTGGGCGCGTGCCCCGCACACGCGCGTCCAACGCGCGGGCGCGTGCGTTGCACATGCCTACAACGGCGCGGGAAGCCCCGCACGCGACGGCACGTGGCGTGTGAGTTCCACGCGCCTGCAACCGCAGCGTGCGCGTGGAGCCCACGTGCCTTCTTCCTCGCGCACAGACTCGATTCTTCATCGTTTTTCGCCATTCCGCCGCGATTTCGGCGCCCGTTTCTTCTCCGGCAGCCCATCCTAGACACAAATAAATAATGGGTTTTGAAGAGCATGCCGGCACAACCATATGGGTCCAAGTTTCGGAGAAAATGACTAAGAAATTAGCCCCAAATCAAAGCAAAATTTCCCCAAAACCCAAACCCTAACCACCGTGACTTGCACCGCTCGATTAGCCTCCGGCGAACACCAATATACCGGAAAAACTCATGGCTAATGTTTCTCATGGCAGTGCGACGGTGTGGGTCCGAAATCAAGCAGTGGGTTGCCGGATTTTCCCCGGAACCGGCGAGTTTCTTACTTGCCCTCAAAATTCCGAATTTTTTCATTTTCGTCCTTTTCCACTCGTGCACAGTAACTTTTCTTCGCCATTTTCGTCCATGAAGAACGTTCCATCATTCGGATTTTCTTTATCCATAATCATCCGAAAACATTTTAACAACAATAAATAATACGAACAGGATCGTTCAACGAATCATCAAACATAAATTATAATCATACTTTAAATGGAAAAATCATGAGATCATAAACCAAATGCTCTGATACCAACCGTTAGACAATTCATATAATTCTTATTGCGGAAATTTATAACAAATCAAGGATCTTTGATCTTCATGATTTTCACAAATAGATGAAGACATACCTTTCTCCATAACGTTGTACTTGATGATGATCGTTGTAGAAAACCGAAAGAACTCAAACCAAACGAAGAAATCCGATTTCTCTCCCTTAACCCACTAAACCTTAATGTATTCAATTGATGGATGAGAGAATACGTTCTTTTTGTTACTGTTGTTCGTGTGTGGGTGGAGAGAGGACCGGACTCTATTTATATGTTCATTGAAAAGGCGCCTTCCATCAAAGCGATATACCATTTTGATTTATTAGAGTCGTACCTTCTCGTAACCAACAATTATTTATAGCATTTCAATAATTATTAAACCATATAATAAATCACATAATATGGGCCACAATAACTCTTACAGAAACCTCTTGGCTGTGACACATGGATAGTTGATTTTCAATGAGTGATTGTGTATATGAGGTGAATGGATTTGTAGAAAGGTAGGATGGTCGTAATCAAGCAGATTTTCTTTGGATTGATGATTCTAGTGCAAATGACACCATGAATGACAAATCCATTTTTGTTATCAACCTGAAATTATTTGATATAATCAGTTTATAAATAAGGACTGTAATAATGTTTCCAGTAATTTTATGATGTTTCCTTAATAGAAGAACTCACGGGCGCTTTTTAATTTTCAGGGTCAATGAAATTATCACAAGTTCTGCTTTTTGATAAGCAATATTTATAGAGAAAAGAAGCTGGGTATTGTATCAGTACATTTGAAGAATGCTGGTAAGGATACCTATAAAACAAAAGGGGGAAAAAATGGAAGATGTACAAGCATGTGTGCTGTTAGTTCTATTTTTCTTGTTCCTTTCTCTTTCTCTTAAGTTTTTGCAGTTCTGAATGGTTCATGTCATTTCAACTATACTTTTCTCTTAGCATGCATCTTTCACTATTGAATGGGAACTGAATCATGCTGGAATATGTAAAGTTTTAACTCATTCCCGCTGCATCGCAGCAAATGATGATCAATTCTTAGACTGTAAGATAAGAAAAGCTTGTTTGATGTGATCTGGACACATAGAGGCAATGTTCAGAAGCTCTACCAAGAGACTGAGCTCAATGATTGGATTTAGGGTAAGCCATATGGACGACCTTAACCTACAAAGGTGTGGTCAGATTTGTAAAGATAAGATTTGAGTATTTGTATCATAGTGAGGACCTACACTAGCTAGAGAGAACCAGCATAATAAGTTCTATACATGTCATTGGTGCTTGTACTTATGATTATTTAGTGTCAATGTCTTCCTGTTTGTTTCCTTTTGCCGTTTGGTTGAAAATTGTTTGAAGTCCTTTTCTGTTCTTGTTTTGCTAATCTTCCTTACCTTTTGTCTTTTCTATTAAAAAAAAAAAAATCTTATAGGTGGTAATGGCCTTAAAATGCAAAGGGGGAGCATCTTGGGAGGTCTTTACACCGGAATCAATATTAGTCATATTGTCATGACTAGCAAAATGGTATATAATTTTGACTTAATGCATTTCTTACCTTAATCAACTATACTTCTGATATCTGTTCAACAATTTTATAGGTAGAAGGGTACTCGAGCTTGCATGTACAACCTCAAAAAGCTATTGTTGGAGCTAATGCCTTTGCTCATGAAAGTGGCATCCATCAGGTCAATGGCTATGAACTTTGAGTTTGTGGCGTCTTTTCACCTATTTGCTTACTTTTCTTGAATAATTTCTTTAGTAATTTCTCTAGCAATTCATTTTAGATGCCTGGCTGTTAATGCTCTTGGTGGGATAAATCTCCTTATTGGTTACTTATTATATGGTGCAAAAACTTTTGCCATCATTTTAATTGCAGTCCCTGCCGAAACTATGGAGCTTAAACTGATATCTTATGGTCTTCTAACGTTGCCCAGTCAAATTTTCTTTTACTCTATTGCCTAGTTTACCGCTGGATGCGGAGTTTAACCATGACATTTTTACCTCAAGACATTGATTCTACAAGCAGTAGACACTATTCTTCTGGCTTTTGTTCTCTGTTCCAGATGATATTTTATTTAGCAGCTAAAATTGAAGGAGCTGATTTACGCATTGGTAGCATTTTTAGGAGATCTAAGACTGACGTTTGGTGGTTGTTAATGTGGTTGTGAATGGTGGATATGCTTGGAGGCGCAGCGCACAATCTAAACATGTATAATAGATAGCGGAGGATTCATCAATCTCGTAAGGAATAGAACAGGAATACCAGGGCCGTGAGGCTGTAAATGGTCCAATCAGAAAAAGCTGATCCGTAGATTGACCCAAACATTTGCATAATGAACACCACTTTTGAAGAGATTAATTGAGCCATGGTAAGAATCTTAAGAGACTGTAACCTCTTTAGATATTTCAAGAGCCAAACAGGTCTTCAGTTTTCTTCCTATTCCTATTTGAAATTGAGAATATCATTTTGTTTGTCTCCTAGTTTGAAGAACACTCTTTTCAATTTTCAGAAGGCTTTAAAACAAGGAAAATTGCCAAATGTGTCCATTTTCGCTGATGAAAATATAAGTATAAAACTTAAATATCTCAAGTAATCACACTAATTTCTTGGGATTTTAGTTCATGTTTTGATTTCTCATTCCAATTGACAACTGAATATATTTGACAAAAAATTGATGACAACATGATATTGCCTAACAGTTCTTCTTCTCTCCATAGGACGGAATGCTAAAACACAAAGGTACATATGAAATTATATCTCCTGATGATATTGGACTTGAGTGAACTCATGAAGCGGGCATTGTCCTTGGAAAATTGAGGTGAGGTCTTCTTGCGGTGATTGTATTAGTTCCTTTATAAAGGTGAATCCTTGATAAATGTTAATCCTTGATAAATAGATTTCTGAAGACATTTCCCCAGGAATGTATGGAAAACACTCGAGGACTCTTCATGTTGTCATCACATTATATGGGAGATGCCCGACGACTAGTCGTCGGGCATGTTTACACGGACACTGGGGTTCTCTGTAGGAACCTCTGAGGGAGTCAACTCCATGAAACCCAACATCTTGTTCAATGCTCCAATATAGGCCCTCACACTTGAAACTGCAATATCCATGCTCGACCCAGTACCACTGGCATTCAAACAATAAATGCAATAACTTGAAGTTTATGTGAAGTAAAACAACATGGTTTGTAAACATATTAAACACTCCTGTACCTGAAGGTTCGGTGTATAGTCTCCCCAGTTAAAGCATGTGTAGACGTGTGATTGTTTTCGCCACAGATCAAAACTCAGGTTGTGGCTATTGCGTCAATGCCCTCTGTGACGGCGGTCAGGGAGTACTCAAGAAGCGTTGCAGGGACTGCTCAGCATAATGCAGGACCACATCTGTCAGTTCTGAAACTGAAAGTCAACCCTCATGAAAATTAATTCCAATATTGTCAACTTTATTTGGTACCTATAATCTTTTGCAATGTTAATTTGATAATAAACTAATGATTATACTATACCCCAAATTTGAAAGTACCTAGATGAAAAATATATTTTCAGTGGTTATCGGAAGCAGCTTTCCATACCTGGTTACGATGACAAAATTCAAATGTGTTCTCCCTATTCATTCCTGATTAAATTAACACTACAAATATCCCACTTCTAAGACAATGATACTACAAAAGTAAAATAACATTTGGTAGAGGTATACTTCAAACTGACTTCTTAATACAATATGAGTGTAATAGGTCAAAATCGAAAATTCAAACCTTAACAATTAGGTCAACAGCCTTGTATGCTGAATCCACAGGTCCAGTACCAACAGCACAAGCAATATGCTCTTTCCCATCAGCACTGATAAGTTTCACAGTTGCTGTCGACAGACCAAGAGTTCCACACGTAACCTGCATGGCATTTGCTATGATTTTCTAACCAGATGGATTGGCAATAGAATCACCACGGTATAAGCTGGAAAACTAGGCAGATATACCTGTAAATCATGAAGCTTCCATACAACCGTAGGTTGGAAAACTTCATCAGATACCAGGGCTCTTATGTCAGCATCAGTAACTCTCTGGCACATAGCGCAACAAAGAAAGCAGTCACATAAGATGCCTTCCTAAGAGCCAAAAGAAGCAAGCATACAAAGCCACAACTCGCAAAGGGGATGAACTTATTATTGTCTTTCCATATGAAAACTTTGCATCACTTGTGCAGCTTACAGGTCTTACTACTCAACATATGTTCAGCCACAATTATAAAATGCCTGCAACTAGGTGTTAACTACTCAAATGGAATGCCAGATGAGCATTTGATTCTCTTGTTGACGTTGCCCGTTCAAGTCTAACTCTGTGTACTAGTACTTTCTTGTCAATGTCCACTGTTCAATTGCTACTTAATCGTCTCCACAGATTCAAGAGTTCTGCCATTTGAAAAAGGTGGGGGATGGTCTATAAGTTCTTTTTGACTTGGTATTAATGCTACCAATGATGTGCCTATTAAATCTATGTGCATGTATGCTGAGACAAAAGGAGTACAAAATGGTTCACATTGCAGTAACATACGGCAGACCTGAACCAACCATCCAGTGAACTAAACATGGCAAGAAACAGACTTAAGCTATCCATTTTGCTCTGACCACCTTATGGATTCACAAGGACACAAAGAGGATTATAAAAACAAGATAATCGTAAAACTCTCTAAAATAGACCCTTGCAGTGATGGAAGGGATATGCAGCAGTAGTGCCCACTTTCCTCTTACCCAGAGAAAAAAAAGTTGCAATCATATTTTCTGTGATGTTCTGTTTTGTATTATTCCAACCTAGGTTTGAAAAGAGTGACACCATGAATATGTATAACTAATATAAATGCAAGTAACAAATCATCAAATAGTCAAATTATGGAACTATTCTAATCCAGTAAAATCAGAAGGTCAAATATACAGCATCTTGCCCACCTTTTTCTGCTCAGCTACAACCTTAAACCGCCAGAAGATATTGTCCAGTTGTTCACCATCAATATCATAACCAAGCTGAAGAGGGCAGATAGAACATGAGACAATGATCACGGTAAGGAAACTCACAACTAGGGCAAACATGAAGTAGTTAAACAAATGCTGCCTACCTCTACAAGTTTCATTTTCAAAGCATGGCGCCCGCTGTACCAGATAGATTTGCCAAGAAAGAGAATAAATTTAAGACATATTTGAATATGTAAGAGGGAACTTCAAAACTTCAAACAACCCAAATGCACAAAGGAAGTGAAATAATTCTGTGAGGGGAAAATAACAGTTACACATAAATGAACAACATTGTTAATGACACATTATCCCACCAATTCATCGACATACTTATCAATTAACGCCCTTTATCCAATTAATTCACAGATAATTCAAAAAATAAGTGACAGATTAGAAACATCAAATTTCAATTAGCACACTTTATCCAAGTTATTCACTGATAATTTACAAAATAGACTGCCCTCACTAGTCTTGCCATATAAGATGAAATCTGGTCTTTTCTAGTTTTGTGATCTTCCCTGAAGCATTAACTTTATCAAGTACAATATTGCAAGGGGCTGCTAATTTCAGAAGATGTTGCCATTAACCATCCACTTTTGATAGAGCCAGGATAATTCCAAACCTATGTCGGCTCCATCCATACCCTAATAAGGTAAAATCACAAAAGTACCCACACTTTGATATCGTCCATCTACTTCCTGTGCCCTCCAGCTTCTCCCCTGTTCATCAATTTCTCTTTGGGTATGCATGTGCCATAAATATCTGTTGGCTATGGCTTCTGGCATATACTTTTCTACCATTTTTTCTATTCGGACTAGAGTTTGAACTAATGATGGCCAGATTGGTGTGTGAATGGTTTTACAACACACTTGAACCATTTCAAGGAGATCTAAGTGCAGGAGGTCATTGATTCTTATCTAATCTGTTTCGCTCATCTTAGATCCGCGACAAAACTTTACAGTCCCCTTCAAGAACTATCTTTTGCAAACCCAGATCATCTGCAAGTCCACTTTCCACACAAACAAATTACATTTATCACAATAACAACGGACATAGACCCTCTCATCACCATCTAGATCCTCATGGCAATCATGATCACTTCACCAACGAGTTTCTTTCAGTATCATCCATCACCAACTCTCAAAGTCTCAACTAAATTCCTCATCTTCCCAGACACCAAAGCTGCACCGCACCAGTGCACATGCAAATCCAGAGCGACTGCTTCGCTGGCCAACTCAGCCAGACCAACACCATTGCTGCCAGACCAAGCTACAAGTCATTAGTTGCCGCTGTTCCGGTTTCCATTGATTTCAATTTGTAGATTGCTATTGATGCCTGTTCTCTCACTGTCCTCCATTCTCCCTCTCTCTGCCCACACCTCCATGTGCTCGGTTTGCCAAATCCTCACAACATCAGTCCCAGGTCAATCTAAGGTTGAACACCTCAAACAGCCTCGATCCAAGTGATCATGGCGGAATGTGCTTAAAGCTTGAAGCAGCAAGGGTTGGTGGTCAAGGGGGCGGTCGAGGGCAGAGTCACACGTGCACATGAGAGAGAGAGAGAAAGAGAGAGAGAGAACAGATTTGACAGTGAATACGTGAGTGGCAGCAGAGGTAAGTGACGACTGTATGATGGCAGCAGTGCATGAAGGCCAGCAATGTTGGTGGCATGTGGTCAAGAGGCTAGTTTGAGCATGTTAAGGGACACAGATGGGTGCAGGACTCGGCAACTTCTGTCACCTAATTTTTTAGGGCTTGTATGGGCCTAATTTGGGGGTGGAATTAGCGTGACCCTTTCATGTAAGCAATATATTGACAAATTTTACACTATGTATTTACATTTGCTAAGTTAAAGCGTACCAAAACCTTTACAAAGGAACTGACACAATCACCATAAAAAGACCTCACCTCAATTTTCCAAGGACAATGCCCGCTTCATTAGTTCGCTCAAGTCCAATATCGTCAGGAGATATAATTTCATATGTACCTTTGTGTTTCAGCATTCCGTCCTATAGAGAGGGAAAAAAAAACACTGTTAGAGGCAATATCATCAATTTTTTCTCAAATATATTTAGTTGTCAATTGGAATGAGAAATCAAAACATGAACTAAAATCCCAAGAAACTAGTGTGATTACTTGAGATATTCAAGTTTTATACTTATATTTTCAGCAGCGACCCAGAAAATGGACACATTTGGCAATTTTCCTTGCTTTAAAGTTTTCTGAAAATTGAAAAGAGTCTTCTTCAAACTAGGAGACAAACAAAATGATATTCTCAATGTTTTCGAATAGGAATAAGAGAAAAACTAAAGACCAATTTGGTTCTTGAAAGATCTAAAGAAGTTGCAGTTCCTAGGATTCTTACCATGGCTCAATTAATTTCTTCAAAAGTGGTGTTCATTATGCAAACGTTTGGATCAATCTACAGACCATCTATTTCTGATTGGACCATTTACAGCCTCACTGCCGTGTTATTCTTGTTCTATTCCTTTCTAGATTGACAAATCCTCCATTATCTATTATACATATCTAGATTGTGCACTGCTCCTCCAATCATATCCACCATTCATAACCACATTAACAACCACTAAACGTCAGTCTCTACAAAATCTACGATAGATCTCCTAAAAATGCGACCAAAGCTTAAATCAGCTTCTTCAAGTTTAGTGGCTAAAGAAAACATCATCTGGAACAGAGAACAAAAGCCAGAAGAATAGTATTTACTGCTTCTAGAATTAATGCCTTGAGGTAAAAATGTCATAGTTAAACTCCGCATCCAGCAGAAAACTAGGCAATAGAATAAAAGATTTGACTGGGCAACGTTAGAAGACCAAAAGATATCAGTTTAAGCTCCTTAGTTTCAGCAGGCACCGCAATTATAATGATGGCAAAAGTTTTCCCACCATATAATAGGTAACCAATAAGGAGATTTATCCCACCAAGGGCATTAACAGTTAGGCATCTAAAATGAATTGCTAGCGAAATTACTAAAGAAATTATTGAAGAAAAGTAAGCAAATAGGTGAAAAGAAGCCACAAACTCAAAGTTCATAGCCACTGACCTGATGGATGCCACTTTCATGGGCAAAGGCATTAGCTCCAACAATAGCTTTATGAGGTTGAACATGCAAGCCCGAGTACTCTTCTACCTATAAAATTGTTGAACAGATATCAGAAGCACAGTTGATTAAGGCAAGAAATGTATTAAGTCAAAATTATATACCATTTTGCTAGTCATGACAATATGACGAGTATTGATTCCAGTGTAAAGACCTCCCAATATGCTCATCCCTTTGCATTTTAAGGCCATTACCACCTATAAGTTTTTTTTTTTAATAAGAAAAGACAAAAGGTAAGGAAGATTAGCAAAACAAGAACAGAAAAGGACTCCAAACAATTTTCAACCAAACAGCAAAAGGAAACAAACAGGAAGACATTGACACTAAATAATCATAAGTACAAGCACCAATGATATGCATAGAACTTATTATGCTGGTTCTCTCTAGCTAGTATAGGTTCTCACTACGATACAAATACTCAAATATTATCTTTAGAGATCTAACCACACCTTTGTAGGTTAAGGCCGTCCATATGGCTTACCCTAAATCCCATCATTGAGCTCAGTCGCTTGGTAGAGCTTCTGAGCGTTGCTTCTATGTGTCCAGATCACATCAAACGAGCTTTTCTCATCTTACAGTCTAAGAATTGATCATTACTTGCTGTGATGCAGCAGAATGAGTTAAGACTTTACATATTCCAGCATGATTCAGTTCCCATTCAATAGTGAAAAATGCATGCTAAGAGAAAGGTATAGGCAAAATGACATGAACCATTCAGAACTGCAAAAACTAAAGAAAGAGAAAGGAACAAGAAAAATAGAATTAACAGCACACAAGCTTGTACATCTTCCATTTTCCCCCCTTTTGTTTTCTAGGTATCCTTGCCAGAATACTTCAAATGTACCAATACAATACCCAGCTCCTTTTCTCTATAAATATTGCTTATCAAAAAGCAGAACTTGTGATAATTTCATTGACGCTAAAAATCAAAAAGCGCCTGTTAGTTCTTCTATTAATGAAACATCATAAAATAACTGGAAACATTATTACAGTCCTTATATATAAACTAATTATATCGTATAATTTCAGGTTGATAACAAAAATATATTCTTCGTTCATGGTGTCATTTCCACTAGAATTATCAATCCAAAGAAAATCCACCTGATTACGACCATCCTACCTTCCTACAGATCCATTCACCTCATATACACAACTACTCACTGAAAATCAAATATCCATGCCTTATATACATGCCAGAGCCGACAGTCACCTCTTCCAAAGAAGCATTTCCAGCTCTTTCACCAATGCCATTAATTGTCACTTCCACTTGTCTTGCCCCAGCACATGCACCCTGAATTCAGAGGTCCTAATATATAAGTTGATGCTCACTAAAAGTTGTTCATTAAACTAGGGAGGGAAAATTTCCACATACCGCTATGGTGTTGGCTGTCGAAAGACCAAGATCATTTTGGCAGTGTGTGGAAATGATAACATTTTCTATTCCAGGTGTATTCGCTTTTATGTCAGCTATCAGTTTACCAAACTCTTCAGGCATAGTAATACCCACAGTGTCGGGTATGTTGAGAGTTGTGGCACCTGCCTTGATAACTTCACCCAGAATTTCATAGAGGAACTCTCTCTCCGATCTAGTTAGAAATCAGGGTTAAAAAAGTCAAAATCAAAGAACAAATAGGATTTCGTAATATTTCAAAGCTTCATACGACCCATTTAATCAATCATATTCATCCACCATGGGGGGTGCAAGCAGCAGCATTCCTGTTACTAAAAGCTAGCGACACTGTCAGTAGTAAATGCTGAAATGCAGCTGCGAAGATCCTCGGGGAAATGTACGAAACGACCACAAGAGGGAACAAAATAGACGATTCTTATAAGATTGGTGAAGGGCTCTGAACATTGAGCGATCACAGTAGGTCATGATTCCAATGGATACTCACATTATCCGAGAGTATATGCAGCAGTAAGCTACTTCCGAATGAAAAAACCATGTCATTGTGCTCTAGATGGAGTAGAAAAGTCACTTATCTATACCCCATTCACGAATGCAAGAATCCATACATAACACCTAGAAGAAGGAAATAACCTGCCCCTAGTGCACCACTGCCTGTGGCCTTCAAATTGACTGGGAACTACAAACTCGACGCTACCAGGAAGTTCGAGAATTAGAAAGATCCTTTTCAAGTTTTAATTTGTTCATTTGAAATCTGGGTTCTTCTACTTCATTTTTATTTACTTATTTTTTTATTATTTTTCCCTCTCTTTTTTTTTTATTTCTTTTCTTTTTTGATTTCTTTTTTTATTCCCTTTCATCATTCCCTAAGTTCCATAGGTTTGATGCGGTAGAATCTGACCCATTTTCTCATTGAGCAAAGGGTACGAAAGATTGATAAGTCAGATCACAAAGGCCACGCAAAGACAGGAACTTCGGAAACAACCTGCCAGCATCCTCGGGGCTGAACTCGACATCATCGCAGCCCAAGCTCCGGGCGAAGGCCACCATCCTCCTGGCAATGTCGATCACCTCCTGCTTGCTCTTCTTCAGCTTGTACTGCATGTGGATCGCACTGGTGGCGATGAACGTGTGGATCCTGGGCCGCCTGGCGAAGCGGACAGCGTCCCAGGCGGCCCGAATGTCCTTCTCGTTGCACCGGGAGAGGCCGCAGATGACAGGGACGTAGCCGTGGGGGTCGACGGCGTTGCCGACCTCGAGGGCGATGGCCTTGACGGCCTCGAAGTCGTCCGGGGAGGCGGCGGGGAAGCCGGCCTCGATGATGTCGACGCCGAGCTTGGCGAGCTGGCAGGCGATGTCGAGCTTCTCCTTGGAGGTCATGGTGGCGCCGGGGGACTGCTCGCCGTCGCGGAGGGTGGTGTAGAAGATGCGGACGTAGTTGGGGTCGGGGATGCGGTTGGGGATGTACTCGGGGAGGGGAGGAGGAGCGGTGGTGGGGCCCTCCGGCTGGGGAGGAGGAGGAGGAGGAGGAGGAGCGACGGAGCATCTGAACACGGAGGAGGAGGCCCGTTGCGGGGGAGGACGGGAGGCAATGCGGGGGAACGAGACGGCGGCGGGACACTTCGGGGTCCGGCGAGAGGAGGAGGAGGAGGAGGAGGAGGAGGAGGAGGAGGGGCAGAGCTTGGGAGCGGCGGTGGCGGCGGTGGCGGCGGAGGAGGAAGAGAAACTAGGGATGACTAAAGTGGCAGCCATGGCCATGGGGAGGAGGAGGAGGCGGCGAAAATGGAGACTGAGATTTGGGGAGTGAGTTAAGAAGAAGAAGAAAGGGTTTGAATGCAATTGATTAATCGGCCGCCACCCCCACCGTGCACAAGCCGACGTGGCCATTCGTAGTCCAAGTTTGAATTTTGTTCGTCAGTGAAAACATCAATTATTTTTAATGGGATTAACGTTGCGAAAACCCCAACTTAATATATTTATGATAAATTTATTTAAAATAAATTAATATACCTCTAATAAAGTTTCTCAAAATTACTGAGTTAGATGACATATAACAGTTGACTAGTGTACTAAGTTAGGATTTTACTTTCTATCTATTACAGTTATATTAGCTTTATGGTTTTCTATGATATTAATCCAATTCAGAAATAATATATTTGTCACAAATATACTAATTTAGGCTTTTTGACAATAAAAAAAATTACTTTGGATAAATTTATCACATGTATAATAATTTTGAGTTTTTGCGATCAAAAAATCAATTTGAGGTAAATTTTTTTTATAAATATATCAATTAGCATACCAATTAGAGATTTTTCGTTATAGTAACCTTTCTTAATATTTGTATATATGTTTTTATTTTTTAGATTTCCCATGACTTTAAGAGAAAAATTTTGTCCCAAGAACATACAAAATCACTTGGAAAAAAAAAATCAAATTACGTAACTCTTTTCGTTGCTAGAAAATTTTAAATGACATGATGGTTTTATTTATTAATTAATGTGATGGACCTAAGTTGGCCCGTCCTCCCATGTTGGGCCTAAAAGCCTGGCCCACAAGATTAGGGCCCATCGATGGAGGGATATGTTGAAGGGTTGTAACCTTTGGGGGAACATTTTTTACCGAAGGGACGAGGACGTATTTAAGGAGGAAAAGAGAGGGAGGAACGCATCTTTTGACAGTACGTACGTTCCTCCTCCCTCTCTTCCTCCAAAAGAAAAAACAGTAACAAAAGGGACAACACTCTCTTCCCTTCAAGGCGAATCGACATCATCGGATTGAATGGGATCAGTTTTTCTTCCTCATATCAGCGTCGGTGTTTAATCTGTGGCTAACAAAGTACGTTCGATTCTGTGATGTGCCTTAGGATTGGTGATACATGTGATTTTTCGGGGTCGTCTTCTGCATTTGTTTTAGGGGTTCGATTTAGTGTCGAATCCGTTTTACGGAATCAATAATTCTCGAAAAGAAATGTGAACTCGACGTTTGCAAATAACATGAAAACTACAATGAAAATTCGTACAGATTTGGTGTTCACCATATTGCAGATCGATCGTTGTGTGTAAATCCATCCAAGGTTTTGAGGTTTTTCGCTTTTGCAAATTTTCATTAATGGCTTGAGATATGTTGATCTTTATATTTTCGTAAATCGATCCGGAATTTTGTATGAATTTTTTCGTGTTTGACAAATCGGGATCGTTAGGTTTTAGTTTATATTTAATCTAATAGCCGATGCTTGAGACTTTCGCGGTGGTCGTTGCTGTGCGCTCTCCCACGTCGCTGGTACCCATTTCATCATCAACCAAGAGGAACTCTGTTTTCATCTGTTATTCGGCCGTGAAGTTCGACGAGTCCCGTTCTCAGCCGAAACTTCAAATACCGGCGCTCATCCTCGACCAGCGACAAGTTTCGGAACATCTCCTTGCTTGCTTGATCATTGTTCGTGTTTTGGAAGTTCGCTTTGTCGAGGTACGAACCTCCTCGTTTTGTTTTAGTTTAAGGAAACGTGGATGTCTTCGCGTAATGCTTGAGCATATGGACTGAAATCCATGATGTTTTGTGCATTGTGTTGAAACGGGCCACCAATTCCATTTCATTTGGAAATCGCAACATCCGTCTTCGATCCATCCATTTTGCGTTCTTTCCCGCGGCGAGTCAAGGTTGTGATAAGTGATGATGACCCGGTGGCATTAGACTGACCTGTCTCGTGATGATGGTAAGTGATTAGTACATGATGGTGTCCGTGATTCGGCGAAGGCCAGGAATGGCCGGGGACAGAATCTGGTCTGGGTCTCTCTGGTTCACGGTTGAGTCTGGGCTAAAGTTGGTGTAGTGAGTTTGGGCCCAGCCCAATCCCTTTTATCAATTTTTTTTATAATAATAATACTAAAATATTTTATTTATTTTTTTTTCAAAATTAAAACACTTTTCGAAAAGGAAAAAACCCTTAAGGATTAGGATCGTGCCGATCGGATTATAATGTGTTGTTGTTATCATTAGAAACTAAGAATCCTCTAGGATTCCCTCTCCCTCTAGGATTAGGATCGTGTCGATCAGATTATAATGCTCATTGATATTAGAAACTAAAAACTCTCTAGGATTCCCTCTCCCTCTAGGATTAGGATCGTGCTGATCAGATTATAATGCGTTGTCGTTGACATTAGAAACTATAACTCTTCCATCATCCATTGACTCTTATCGATCAATGGCGTCGAATCCACCACCAGAACTTCAAGAGTCATCGGCCATGGTGTCACCTCCGAACCAGTCCTTTGCTGGAAGAACCGGAGATACTCAAGTTCCAGATTTAGAATTGGCTATTCAGAGGCCGACGGACATGTCGAATGGATATCTCAACTCCTCTGCTCCCGACAATTCGCTCGTCGAGGGAAATCTAAATGCATATAACGACGACCCATTCTCTTCCGCGTTTGACGTTTCCCTGAGGGAAGTGTTAAGACTTTTCCGCAACATCGTCGCCGCGGTTTTGGGTGCCGCACTCCTGATTTATGTTGCCCTCAACCATCCCCGTCCTGTTGTCATAATCTCAGCGTCTTTATTCACCGTGGTGGTATCTGTTACTCTGTTCTTGCTGCTAGCCGGATGGACGCGCCGCAATGGCAAGATGTTTTGCATTGGGAGTTTTCTGGCCTACGTCGGATTTTGTTTGGCGCTGTTCTTGTCCGCACTTGCGATGACGCGATTTAGTGAACGGTGAGAGCAAGAGGAAGATGCGGGGTCAGCGTTTGCATAGTAAGGTCTTTTGGTTTTTTTTTTTGTTTTTTAACGCGTAGGTTTCATTTGGTGATTTTGCTACTTCACTGTAGGATTGGAGATTTTTGCAATTTTTTTCTTCCCTGTCTGCATCTTCTTTCTTCTTTCTTTTCCCGCACTCTGTTTGGTCTTTCGTTACTCAAATTCAATTCGCCAGGATTTCCTCTAGATTTGTCATCCCGAATCTCACTATAATTTCAAAGGATATTTAAAGAAAGCAAATTCAAAGAGAGAGGAGGATCACGTAACGGGTTTATTGATTTTCCACAACTATGTCGGTAATGTTTCCAAGCCTAGATTTTGTGTGATCAAGAGTTTTGCGTCGGGTGTACGTCGCCATAAATTCAAAAGGGCAAAAAAGAAAGTAAGTTTCTCATCTGAAGAGAAGATTAAAGGTATCGATATGTTTTATCTCCCAATTTTCTTATCCTTTCTTGCTAGCGGGGGGGATTTTTAAGATGGCCTTTTAACTGCGGGGAAACGAGCAACTGACAATTATTTAATTAATTGATTATAACTATTATCCTTTCGAAATGTATTAAAAGAGACAAAAGTATTATGTATATTATAACAGTTATCTTTCCAAAATATTTATCCCTTTCGAGTTTTATCTCTTATTCATCTTATAATTCAAAAAACTGAAAAAATATATACATATATTGATGGATAATTTATTCAGTAAATTGAAAATTAAATTATGAAGGGAAATAATCTTATCATACAGATGAATAAAATTTATAATTTGAAGGATATTTCAAGATGGCAATGAATACACAATTAATTTAGAGTTATAGCTTATGTTATGACTTTTTTGCTTAATGTTCGTTAAGTATAGATACTACAAGAGGTGGTAACGACCGTTGCAGCGAACCTCGCCTTGTCTAATGGTGCGGATGGAAGTCAACAAAATGGGTTCCTTTCCGTGAATTTTACCGTGGCCGGCATTATCGCTATCTTGATTGCCATGATGGGCATAGTTTTGCCAGTCTTTTTCTCATATGCACCTCCCAGCCATACCGTTTGGAATTCAGGTTATATAGTCACTGCCACGATAAATTTGACTATTATTCTTAATTGTGGGTGGCTGGCTGATTCAATCACCTAGAGTTGATTGCCGCGGGGTCGTGTTGGCTGGCGTTGATGTTCTATTGATGATGGTCTTCATCTGGATAGTCATTACGGAGAAGTAATAAGTGATAGTGTTCATCTTTGGTACTTGTCGATTGGTTTTGGAACAATTCTTGATATATATATATATATATATATATATATATATATATAGAACTTTTTGGTGACCCAGGGGAACCCCGCACAGCCGACAGCTGGGAGTAAACCCCTGGGGAGCACGTAGGAAACCACCACTCACGCACCCCGGGTAAGTTGCCAAGTGTCTTCACCTGCCTCCCTGCAACTAGCATCGCAGGGGCTTCGAACTCCGGCCTCCAGCGTGGAAGTCTTGGAGCCTACCAGCGAAGCCACCCTCGCAGGTGGTAACAATTCTTGATATTTTGTCCTCCCTAGCTGAGCAATTCTTGATACCGTGGCCCAATCCTGTAGTTCGACCAACAAACCTAAAACAACATTCCTTGCATATTCATTAAGGACACATTTGATAATTATTCTGTTCCCAATAATAATTTTTGCTCAAAAATGATTTTTTTTTTATTCTATACTTGGTAATAATTTCTGAATTTTTGAAGACGCTTGATGGTTGTCCAAAATTTTTATTCTCGGGTTAAAAATGTGGTAAGATTCTTAAATTCTTTTTGTTTCTTTTAATATTTTAAAACTTTAATTATATTTTTATTAATTTTCTTTTTTCTTTTTTCCTTTTCTCTTCTTCTTCCACCTTCTTTGTGGCCGGTTGCTAGCCATCGCTAGTAGTGGTAGTGACCGATAACTGGCTAGGAGGAAGAAGAAGAGAGAAGGAGAAAAGAAAAAAAGAAAAGAGAAAAAAAAAAGAAAAACGTTGGAATTAATTCTGAAATTATTCCAGGAAATAAGAAGCTACTTTTTTTTTTTATTTTAACTTCTTGATTCTGTTTAAAATCTATTTTATTGAACAAAAAAATGGATTTTTATTCTTGGGAACAAAAAATTTATCAAACAAATTTATGTTCTTTTTTGTTTCGGGAAAAAAAAAATAGAATCAGTTATTTCTGGGATTATTACCAAATAGGGCCTAACTAGCCAAAAAGTCGATGTTTCCATACTATAATGTTTCTGTAGTGGAAACTAAGGGTGTAAATCTATGTGAGTTGACAATCGCAATTGTCATAGGATATTTTAGAGTCGAACCTATAAACATGTGAACCATCCCAGCCATCCCATGGTCACCGTAGATTCTAGAACTAGACACTAATTTCCAAATTAAAAAGGAGTCACTACTTTCTTTCTCTTTTTTTTTTTCCTTTTTTTTTTCCTCTTTTTTTTTTCCTCTTTTTGGTGAGCAAGAAACAATGTTATCAAAGATGTTCATTGACCTGCACACCGCCGTTGGTATGGTTCCCTTGTACCCCGCGAGGTCTTTGATGGACGAAGGCACCCTGAACACCCAAAAGAGAGAAAGATTCGGCACTCTTTGTATTCCGAATTCGATCCGGCACACCAGAGAATCTGCATTCAATTAAAGACTCACCAGGAGCATGTAAATGACGATGAAACCTGTAGAGATGGGATAACAACAAGAATTTGAGTCAACACTGAATAGCATTTGTCATATCAATCCACGAGTGACAAAGGAAGGAATAGGTGTGAACCTCTGTGTGGGTGATCAGGAAATCCAGCTGCAGGAAACACTGCAAAATTCGACAAGCCATTTGGGACAAATTGGAAAAAATAAAGAAAAAACACAATAATCACGAGCATCTCACTAGACAACCAAAAACAGAATATAGACATATTTTAGTCCGAAACCCGAGAATTCAATCCGGCATGAGAAAGGGGTCCAAGTTCCTCGAGTCATTCCTGAAAATCCAACCCACCCATGCAAGTTTACAATCTTAGGATCTAGCTGATGGTTTTATTAGTGATGGACCTAAGTTGGCCCGTCCGCCCATGTTTGGCCTAAAAGCCCGGTCCATAAGAGTAGGGCCCATGGATGAAGAGGCACGATTATTTGTTTTTGGAAGAACATATATAAGGGAGGAGAGAGAGGGAGAACGTACTTCTTGGACAATCAACATACGTACGTCTCCCTCTCTTTCCAATGCTCTCTCTCTCTCCAAAAGAAAAGAAAAACAGTAAGCGTTTTTCTTCCCTTCAAGGCGTCATCGGATCGAATAGGGCTAAATTATTTTCCTCTTATCGGCGTCGGTGTCTAATCTGTGGCTAACAAGGTACGCTCGAATCCGTGGTGTGCTTTTGGATCGGTGATACGTGATTTTCCTGGGCTTGTCTTCCGCATTGCTTTAGGGGTTCGATTTAGTGTCGAATCCGGTTTTCAGGGATCCGTTATTTCCAACATTGGTATCAGAGCCCTAGTTCACGTTTTCCCGACCCCTTTGATGATTTTTGATTGATTTTTCGCGAAAATATTCGGCCGACACGGAGGGCGAGAAATCCCAACACCGAACCTTGTTAGATGCTTTTTTGAGTTTCCGTGAGTCGAAATCAATTTTACGAAGGTACTAAGGTGAAAGAGGGCTCATCGAGGTGAGTCTATCACGACATGTAGATGCTTGCCGAGGAGAAGCGCCGCAGCCCACCTTGTGACGAGGAAGCCCGGCTAGCGGCGTGGAAGCGCTGGCTTCGGCGATAATGGCATGGCCGACACGTCGCCCTACGCCCGGTGGCGAACCAGCACTGCGTCGCCGTCCGGTGGCAAACCTTGTGGCCGTTGACCATCGGTATCGCGGCGTCAACGTGGCGTCCGCAGTAGCGCCGAGGATGGCGTCATCATGACTTGGATTGGTGCGGTCACCGACCCGACACTACGACTGGCCCGGCGACCCGATAGCGAAGCAGCACTTGTAGCGTGCTTGCGTCCGGTGAGCGTCAACCCGCTCCTTGTATGTCACGATGCAGTTGGTTTGTCCGACCCAGCGCGACCGATCTGACTAGCCCATCCGATCTAACTAGTATGACCGATCTGACGACCGGCGAGCCGCCCGTTGACCGTTGACCGACCGTTGACAGTTGACCGACAACTGTTGACCGTTGACCGAAAAAAAAAGAAAAAGGAATTTGTTTCTTTTTCAGTCATGCATATGTGAGTTATAAATCAATTTCTCAATTTTTATTCCCCAGCCAAGTTTCTGAGCAAAGAAACTCGTTTGATAACGACTCAAAATTTCTATTTCTGAAACTGAAATCCGTTTGATAACAGAAAAAAATTTCTATTTCTATGAATCATGTTGTCCCCATCCTTTTACCTCACTCTTCTTGGTGCTTATGATGGTGATTTAATTTGATAAAAGTTGATAAATCACTTTAATTTATATTGGTAATTCGATAGAGTAGTTAGGAACTTCAAAACATTAGCAATTTATGTAAATAAAAGCTAGTAATTAGTATAAAAATGCTAATATGCAAACTATAAAAGATTTGGTATTTTCAAATGCTAATATGCAAATAGTAAATGTATTTATTCTCCTCATTCAAGATTTGGGTTTAAGTCACTACATTTTTTTGCATTCTTTTGAGACCACAAAGTGATTTTATGTTGGGTACTAGTTGACATGGAGGGAGGCGCAATTTGCGAGCGATTCGAAATTAATAAAATGAAAGTTGTGCTAGAAATAGAAATTGATTAGATAACAACATAGGAAATCCTTAAATATAAAATAATAGTCGAAATAATACTAATACATTATAAAAGTTGAAAATACAATTTCATGGAATTTCCGGCATATTATTATTATCCCTTGCCATTTTATTGGCAATGGTTTTCCTAAGCATATTTATTTGGTTTCCCTCCTTGGTCAACTGAATGTTTGCAAGCTCATCCTGCGTAGGTTCAGCCACGTACATCGGATCTCCATATAGGGAAAAATTCTTATCCATCTTGTCTTGATTGCGGATGTAATTATGGATGGCACAACATGCAATTACGATATGTGCTTACTTTCGAAGTGCAAATGAGGGCATGTGCCTCAAAATGAAAAAACGATTCTTTAATGCCACAAATGATCTTTCAATGGCATTCCTTAAAGAAGAATACCTATAGCAATAATATCATCATAATTGCAACTTAAAAACATAAATAAACAAAGTCTCAAATACATAAGTCATGAAATGAAATGCATAAGTCATGCATGTTTCTTAAACAAAGTCTAAAAAAAAAAAAAAAATTCTATTTCTATTTCAGAAACAGAGAAGCTACAATTTCTAGCTTCTGATTTCTCCCCTAAAATAATTTCTGAAACAGAAATTTGTTTCAGAAATAGAGAAATCAATTTGCGTTACCAAACAGATTTCTGTTCCAAACCTGTTCCGAGAAACAGAGAAACAGAGAAATCAAGAAACAGAAATTTTATCATGCGCAGCCTAAGTAATCCATTTTTAATTCTGCATTTGTTGCATGAATCATGGAAAATTATGTGTTTTCCCTTATGTTTATTATGGATTATAAGTGATTCATTTTTAGTTATGCATTTGTTGCAGGAACTATGATGCGTTATGCAAGGATACCTGCAATCCCGAGAATGGACGAGGGAAATGCAAGACTTAAAAGGCTGATGACAGAGTTAGCTAATTATCGGTGGCATGATGGTGATTTAGTATCACATGTGGTCAAGGTCAATCATATGATACAGGAAATCATCTGGAATGGTTATCTTATGCCATACTTTGAGAAGGTGCCGGCTTTGATAAACACTCTTCCACCTGAATGACAAGCAGTGTTAGATCGGCTATGGGAGGTCAACGTGGTCCCGGGTTATAGGAGGCTAGTGGAAGCTTTTGTAAGAGAGTATTATAGGATTGAGTTAACAAAAACTTCAACCCTTAGATTGAGCGCCACATGGCGCCGAGTGAATGCACCTTGGAGGCGACATGAAAGCTCTCTAAAAGTTTTTCCATGGTTGGCAAATGTGCCTTCAAATTTCTTAGATATTTTGACTGATAGATTAGAAGGGAAATTCCCTATTTATTTCTTAGATTAATTATGAGATGTTTTTGGGTGTGAATATCTCTTTCCATATTGATATTTTTTTCTGTATATATTGCTTAGTGTAATGTATAGTTGTATTAAAGTGAAATCATTATTGTTCTATTGGATGTTAGATATTATTTGCTTTCTATTATTGTTGACTGATGTGGGTAGTTCATAGAAGTTTTTTGTAACTTCATATAATTTATTTTGCGTAAGACAATTATATTAATAATAATTTTGAGTTAGGATTTTGGAGGATGATTGGAAACGTAGTGACCTTTTGATCCTGAAACCTTACTTGAAATTGTTCATTGATATGATGGGTCTATGCGAAGTGGATGCATAAATGATAGGCATTAATTATTCGTGCATGTATGTCTGATATGTTCAGATCGATGGTTTCAGCAACTAAGAACGTAATTGCTAATATGAACGGCAACAATTGTGAAATATTGAATATGAAGATTCAATATGTGTTGGAAAAGCAAGAAGCACTAGAAGCTCTTGACCATGTTATGGAAGATCTTGAGGATGCTATGCGCCACCTTGAGCTAGTAGAGGATCGCTTAACGACATTTGAGCCGAAAATAGGCATTTGCAATGCTGGTTTTTGAGCTCTAAACGCAAGCGTATTAATTCGTTTAATATGTGGGAATGCAAAGGATCAAGTCCTTATTGTAAGAAATCAAGAGTTAACCAACACAAGAGAGGAAAACGTCCTCAAGTGAAGAAAATGTCAAGTGTGAGGTGTTATAATTGTGACAAGAGAGGTCACTATGCTCTCAACTGTTGTGAGCCGAAAAATGTAAACACCTCTTATACATTTGAGAACTTTGCTTATGTGTCAAGTTCTGTATTATTGGCTGAATCCAATCATTTGTGGACTGTAGATTCATAAGCGACAGACTATATAGCGAAGGATAAAGAATCCTTCGTGGAATTCCGACGATACCAACTGGAACTAAGTGGATCTATGAGGGAAATAACTCCAGAGCTGAAGTTAAAGGGATTAGCACCTGCCAATTGAACATGCGTGGTGGACGCACCTTGATGTTCTATATGCTCCAGAGATTTGTCAAAATTTAAGTGTCTGTTTTGGTGTTGGTTAAACTTGGTTTTAGTGTGAACTTCCGTAATAGCTGTGTAGATTTGTATTCGGATACAAACTACTATAGTTGTGGTTATTTTCTCGATGGTTTTATTGTACTAAATGTTGACTGTGGTGATGTCAATATTTGTTATTCTTTGTTTCACGTATTCGACTTCATATGATAATGATGTGATTATGTGGCATGCTAGACTTGGTCATATTGGCCAACAACGTATGAATAGACTAGCCAAACATGGCTTGTTGGGCAATATTGAAAAAGTTGATTTGCCCATGTGTAAGTATTGCCTAGAAAGGAAAACGACAAGGAAACCATTTGAAAAAGGTACAAGAGCTTAATTTCCTCTGCATTTAATCCATTCTGATGTCTGTGGTCCAATGAATGTGAGAGGAAGGCATGAGACTGTTTATTTCATCACTTTTATAGATGATTATACTCGATTCAGATATGTCTATTTGATTTCTCATAAATCTAAAGCATTGAGTTGTTTCAAAAGGTTTAT
>SMSX01011073.1:0-16025 GCA_026573535.1 Eucalyptus polybractea
TCAATCGCAAGACTGAGTAAGGGAAAGAGAGAATTGAACACGTGGTTTATAGTGGTTCGGCTTGATTCAAGCCTACGTCCACTCTTCTGCACTGACAGCCAATTGGCTGGATTCCACTATGATCAAAGAGCTGTTACAGTGTTGATTTTCCTTGATTTCTAGGTGTAGATGATCTACCACACTTGCTCAAGGTGTCACCAAGTATGAACACTCTCTGTGTATACAATTTCGCTCGAACTGTATCGACTAACAATCAAGGTTCTTCAGACTCTGGAATTTTTCTATCGATCACACTCTTAAAACAACTAGAACGTCTTCCTTTTATACTCCTTTATGCCATCATAGCCGTTGGCACTTACCAAAGGAATTCCTCCAATCTACCCGTTGGACGGAATCAATTAAGAAGATCATCCGAGCTATTTAAGGAACCTGATGATAGCCCATCAATCCTGTTCGCCCATACAATCAGGATCTTGGTTTCCAAGAATAGAACATTCCAAGAATATTTCGTCGACCATCGGATCTTCAATCGATCTAGATAACAATAAAAGAATCCGAAATATTTATCCAACCAAGGGATCTTTTCCAGAGGATAGGATCGAATCCTCAACCATATACTTCGGCTTTGGATTTCCTTCGTCACTGGATTAGAAAGACTGTCAGTGATAATAGTCTTAAGTCTTGAGTCTTAAGTCTTGAGTCTTGAGTCTTGTGAATACAAAGTCTTCAGACTTTAAACTGTCGGTCTCCGAACATCCAGACTTAGACTGATAGAAACGTTTTGTCAGCTTTAAAATATTCTGGAAAGATTTCTCCAACAATCTCCCCCTTTTTGATGGTGACAAAACTTTCTTGTAGATTTGAACAACTTTGACCTGCAAAAACATTTCTCAAGCAATATGGCTAACTCATAAAGATTAATAAAACAACCAGACTCTACATCCACAGAAAATTGGTTAGTCTTTCATGAGTAATACCATATAACAACACTTGATATAAATGCAACCAGTCAAGCATCAAAATCCACAGCTAATTCAGTCAAATTTAAATTCACACCCAAGTTCTCAAGTCATACTCAAAAATAAACATAACCACAAAAGTCAAAGTTTTTAAAAGATGTTGGTTCAAATTGGTTCTCCCCCTTTTTGTCAGCATAAAAAGGGGTGAGAAAGGAGTCATGTCTGCTTGGGAATGCGCACGATCTGGAAATCCCCAATGGACTGGACTACTCCTTCGAGCTTCTTCAGATCTTCCCTCAGTTGAGCTACCTCTTCTCCCTTAGCATTGGCTTAAAGTTGCAGAGCGAGGTCTTTGAATTTATCCTCCAGAGAGACTGAAGATGCTTGTCCAGCATTCTTCATGGCTTGGATTTCACAATCCAGAGCATATATCTGGCCACGCATTTCCAGAAGAATATCCATGATACGGTGAAAATCTGCAGAATCGTCCGTTTGTGTACTAGCATTGGCTTTCTCAGAAGGTGTGTATGCAGACGATGTCGCTTCTGTTAAGTCTTGCAGATTTGGTTCTGACGTATCGTGACCTTCTTCAGGCAATTGAGAGACCTGAACTTCTTCTGGGTCTTCTGGAGATTATCTTAGATCTTCACTGACAGCAGCATGAGGTGTAGACCTCTCTTGCTCGCCAACTCCCCCTGTCTCTAGGACATCAAAAGGGGAAGAGTGATGATCATGCTCTTGATTTCCCTTCTCTTCAGATTTATCAGCAGACTTTTCTTTCTCTCCTTCTCCTTCTTCTTCAGCTTCTTTCTCCTTCTCTCTCTGCTCTTCTTCTTCTCTGTTTTGCTGAAGTTCTGTCGGTTGAGTCACAGAACGTCTGGTTCTTGTCAGTGCTTGGATAGTGGGATCTTCATCCTCTTCATCTTCATCTTCATCTTCCAGGATGAGAGTTCTTTTCTTCTTTTTCGATGGAGCACCAATGGCCTCTTTTCCTTTTCTCTTTGAGGCAGACTGAACTGGAGATTTCACTCTGAATTTCTCCATTGCCTTGGAAAGTTCTTGCAGACGCATCTTTGTTAACATCTTCAAACCTACCACCATCTTATCACACGGTCGAACACAAAATGTTTGTGGCGGTTCAATATTCATGTGTCTGAAGATCTTGGTCGCCAGGCCAGGATAAGGCAATTGTCCTTTGTCTTTTGACATTGCTCTATACATATGGAAGAGAATAGTGTGCGGGAGAGAAAACTTCCGTCCTGAGTTGATCGCGTACATCAACTTTGCTTCAGAAAGAGACACAGAAGTCTTTGACGTAGACTTCGGTCTGAGACAGTTGATCACAATCTTATGAAGCACAATGTTGATGGCATTCATCCTGGAATAGGTTATTTTCTTCTCTACGTCCCTATCTTTGACAAGATCCAGAGTAGTACGAGCAGGTGAGACTTTGATTGGAAGATAACGTCCTCGCTCAACTCCAACTATGTCAGCCAACATATTCACATCTACCATGTAGACTTGGTCTCTAACACTGAATGAGATTCTATTCGCATCCAAAAAGCTAAGATTTGAATAGAAATAAGCGGTCAGTTGAGCATACCCATCCGTAGAGTCAGAGCAAAAAGTCTCAAGTTGAAGCAAATTCAACTTCTCTCTTAAGTTCATGTTGATGGTGTCCAGGAAGTCAAAATCAACACTTCTAGGGTTTATCACCCCTCTTTTCAACAGCCTGAAATACACTTTTTCCTAATCCTTGGATTTAAACAAATCCATCCGATTTCCTTTCACCTTTGCTGCCACACCCATTCTAGGTTTAAATTCAAGGAACATTTTGTCATCATCGTTCCCTTCAATCAGATTTTGTCCTGGCAAACGAGGGTCTCTGGGAATGTTCGCAAGAGCCTCCTCTACCCTTCCTTTAGGAGCAACTCCCAATTCTTCCATTTTCCGCAGAAAAAGATACTCATTCCCATAATTTTTGTCCTTAAGGAAGTCATCTATATATTTTAATGAAGAACCGGAGCTTTTCAACGCACGATAAAGCTTATAGATAAAGGAGGGTCTTTGGACTCTTATTGGGTCGGCTTTCTCGATTATCTCTTCTTCCATATGTTGACTTGCACCTTGTGGGGCAGGAGGTGTTGAATGACGTGGAGGAGAGCGAATCGGACTTTGTCGCTGACTTGATAAGTCTTCTTCCTCAGTAAGATCGAAGTGAGTTGGTCCCTTCTCCATTCTTTGTGGTCCCCTGCTTGCGATTCTTGATGATTTCCTCGAAGACGACATCTTTCTTTGTCTATTGGAAGATTCCTTCACTTGCTTTTCCCAAGAAAAATGACCACTTTCTCGACGACGAACAAGAAGTAGAAACAGTATCGGGAGGAGAGTGCCTTTTAGGGTTTTGAAAATTGAGCGAAGAAAAACTGTATATATATATCTATACTTCGGATTTGAAAAGGGAAGTTCAATCGGTACAAGGAAAGTGTACGAACACTTCTTTTCAAAAATCAATAACTGCCAAAATTAATCCCTTTTAAAAAGACAAGTTTTCGAATTTCACACGGATTATAACCGAACGAAAGATCGTACCTTTTCAAATTTAGATAAAATAACTAAATGAGAATTCATACCTTTTAGATAAAATAGCAACTTACAGTCTTTAGCCATGAATGTTTGAGTCTCATGATTTAAAGTCTGAGAGATCAGAGTCTTAGAGTTGGTGAGTCTCTAGATTTTAACTTCTTCAAGCTTCAAAATGTTGAGTCTTGAACGGATAAAGTCGAATTGATTTTTCTCCAAAGACTTTGTGAATATATCCGCTAGTTGACTCTTTGAATTAACAAATTGAATCGAGATTTCTCCATTTTGAATATGATCTCTAATGAAGTGATGTCGAATCTCAATATGCTTTGCTCTTGAATGAAGGATTGGATTTTTGGTGAGATTGATCGCGCTGGTGTTGTCACATCTGATTTCCGTGCATGAGTCTTCAATGCTAAAGTCTTGTAGCTGTTGTTTTATCCATAGAATTTGCGAACAGCAGCTTCCAAGAGCTACATACTCTGCTTCTGTCGTTGAGAGAGCTACAGTGCTTTGCTTCCTTGAGAACCAAGACACTGTCCTGTTTCCAAGCAGTTGACAAGTTCCAGAAGTGCTCTTTCTATCGACTCTGCAACCGGCCAGATCTGCATCTGAGTATCCTAGAAGATTAAAGTCTTCCCTCTTTGGATACCAAAGACCGATGCTTGAAGATGAAGCAACGTATTTGATAATACGTTTCACGGCAATGAGATGTGATTCTCTAGGATCTGATTGAAACCTAGCACAGATGCAAACACTCAACAAAATATCAGGTCTAGAAGCAGTAAGATAAAGAAGTGAACCGATCATGCTCCTGTACAGCTTTTGATCTACTTTCTTCCCTTCTTCATCCTTGTCTATCTTCTGAGAACATGACATTGGTATGTCAGTCTTTTTGCACTTTCCCAATCCAAACCTTTTGACAAGATCATTCACATATTTTTCTTGATGAATGAAAGTTCCTTCCTTCATTTGTTTTACTTGGAGTCCAAGAAAGAATGTTAACTCTCCCATCATACTCATTTCGAACTCATCCTGCATAGACTTAGAAAATTTCTTGCATAGACTTTCATTAGGTGAACCAAAAATAATATCGTCCACATATATTTGAACAAGTAAAAAGCTTTGTTTTCCTTTTTGATAAACAAAGTAGTATCTACTTTACCTTTGACAAAACCATTATGTAATAAAAACTTACTTAGTCTGTCGTACCAAGCTCGAGATGCTTGCTTTAAACCATACAGGGCCTTTTTCAGTCTGAAGACTGAGTCTGGCTTCTTTGGGTCTTCAAACCCAGGTGGTTGTTCCACGTAAACTTCCTCATGGATAAATCCATTTAGGAATGCACTTTTGACATCCATTTGGAATAACCTGAAATTTTTATAACAAGCAAACGCAAGTAATAGACGAATAGCCTCTAACCTTGCTACTGGTGCGTAAGTCTCGTCATAGTCTATTCCTTCTTCTTGCGTATATCCTTTGGCCACGAGTCTTGCTTTATTTCGTACGACTTTTCCTTCTTCGTTCATCTTGTTCCTGAATACCCATTTGGCTCCAATAACAGTTTTACCTTTTGGTTTAGATGTCAATTCCCAGACATCATTGATGTTGAATTGTCTGAGTTCTTCTTGCATAGCTTCGATCCAACTTTCATCAGATAAAGCTTATTCTATGCTTTTTGGTTCAATTTCAGAAATGAGAGCCACAGCACTAGATTCTTCACGCCTTTTTGATCTGGTGCGGATTCCTTCATTGATTTAGCCAATAATGAGATCTTTGGGATGACTGGATTTGTGCTTCCAGTTACTAGTTGATTTTCCTGGTTGATGATCTCTTTCTTTATTTGAATCTTCATGAGTATCTTGATGTTGGACTTCCAGAGTCTGAGATGCTTCTTGAGTTATAGACATTGGAAGGTCTAGAGCGGGTTCAGACTCTTCATATTGAGTCTCGTTGGATTCATCTTGCGTTGAGTCTTGGAATTTGACATTCATTGATTCCTCCACAGACTGGCTTTTCTTGTTATAGACTCTGTAGGCTTTGCTTGATGTAGAATATCCAAGGAAGATGCCTTCATCTGATCTTTCTTCAAACTTACCAACTCGATCATTTGCATTTTTCAAAATAAAGCATTTGCAACCAAATACATGAAAGTATGAAACAATAGGCTTCTTACCTTTGAACAATTCATAGGGGGTTTTCTCTAGAATAGGTCTTAGAAAGACTCTATTTATAATATAGCATGCTGTTGAAACAGCTTCAGCCCAAAATCGTGAAGAAATTTTACTTTCAATTAAAAGTGTTCTAGCCATTTCTTGAAGAGATCTATTCTTTCTTTCCACAACTCCATTTTGCTCTGGAGTATACGGAGAGGAAAACATGTGATTAAAACCAGATTTATCACAGAATTTCGTAAAATCTTGATTTTCAAATTCACTTCCATGATCTGTTCTTATACTTGAAATATCACATCCTTTTTCATTTTGAATCTTTTTAGCAAACTTCTCAAAGTACGAAAAGGTTTCTGACTTACTTGCAAGAAAATATACCCAGGTAAAGCGAGAGTAATCGTCTACAATTACTAGACAATACTTCTTACCTCCAATGCTCTGGGTTCTTGTTGGTCCGAAGAGATCCATATGAAGCAACTGTAGTACATGATTAGTAGAGATATGATTTATTGGCTTAAATGAATTTCTTACCTGCTTTCCCAGAATGCATGGAGTGCATGAATCAGACTTTTGGTATGGCAATTTAGGTAGTCCTCGAACAAGCTTCTTTGATGAGATTTTGGCTAATTGCTTCATGTTGATATGGCCAAGCTTTCTATGCCATAAGACTGCTTCATCTTGAATTGAGATTAGGCATTGTGCTTCATTTGGTTTTACATCAAGGAGATAGATGTTTCCATGCCTTCGACCCATGAAAGACTGAGTTGAATCTTTACTAATTCCAGAACATATGCCTTCTTGAAAGGAGATCTTGAAACCGGTATCACACAATTGGCTAATGCTGAGAAGATTGTAATTGAGTCCTTCCACTAGAGAGACATTGCTTATTGTAAGATTTCCAATTTTCACAGTTCCGAATCCCACAATGCTTCCTTTGCTATTTCCTCCAAATGAAACTTTTCCACCATTTACTTGAATAAGCTTTATGAAACAATTTGAGTCTCTTGTCATGTGTCTTGAGCATCCGCTGTCAAGATACCACTTTACCTTCTTTTTGACAGAGACCTGCATTCAAAAGAGAGTCTCAAGCTTTCTTTGGTACCCAAATTTTCTTGGGTCCTTTGGTGTTAGTAGGATAAGCATTATTAGGCCATACTTTCTTAACAGGCTTCCAAACCATAGGACACTCTTTTTCAAAATGATCTTGACTGTTACACTTTGAACACCTTAGAGCATTTCGACCTACAGACTTTACAAAGACTTTCTTGAAATGATTTTTGTAAGCCTCTTTTGACGGTCTTTTCTTAATTCTTTCTTTTACTTTTGGAAAATCAATCAAAGGGATTGTTTCTGCTGTCATACCTAGACCAGACTTATTAAAGTAAGGTCTTTGGACTGAAAGAACTTTTTCAAGTTTTTCCGACCCTATTGAAAATTTCTTTGAAATATTTGATAAATCAGTTTTTAAGAAAGCATTTTCTTTTGAAAGTTTATCTTCATTCTCTTTAAGAGTAGAAACATTCAAGTTTAAACTTTTCACTTTTTCTTCTAAAATGTTTTCCTTTTGTTTTAAAACTGAGTTTTCCTTTTTAAGTTCGGAAATCTTTTTGAGAGAAGTCTTAAGACTAAAACATAATTCATCAATGTATTTAGAGACTTTGACAGGGATTTTATAATCACTTACCTCAAATTCACTGTCTGAGTCTGATCCAGAGTCTGAGTCTGATTGTGCCATCAGACACAAGTTGGCATATTCCTCGTCACTTTCTTCACACTCTGTATCGCTCCAGGTTTCGGCTTTGAGAGCTTTTCGAGACTTTTCAGCTTTTCCTCTCTTCTTCTTCAGGAGAGGACAATTGGGTCTGATGTGTCCCTTTTTCTTACATTCGAAGCAAACTACATCTTTGTTTGGTTCCTCATTATCAACAAACTTGGTTTGCTGTTTCTGAAAACTTTGTTTCTTTGAGTTGAACCTTCTTCCTTTTCTATTCAGCTTTCTGAACCTTCTAATCATAAGAGCAAGCTCCTCATCGTCCAGATCTTCTTCAGAATCTGTATCATCAGAATCATCATTAGATCTTAATGCAATGGATTTCTTACCTCTTGGATCTTCGTCTTCATTAATTCGTTCCACTTCGTAAGACTGAAGAGTTCCAATCAGCTCGTCTACAGATAATGGCATAATTCTTTGCGTCTCTCTTATTGAAGTCTTTATATGATTCCAATCCTTGGAGAGTCCACGCAGTAACTTGTTCACCTTCATAGGATCAGAAATTTTCTGTCCTTGATTCTCAAGACCATTGACAATATCTATAAAACGGCTAAACATGTCAGTTATAGATTCTCCTGGTTTCATTTTGAAGGCTTCATATTGACCAAGGAGAATGTTAATTCTGGTCTCCTTCACTCGGTCTGTTCCTTCATAAGTGATATGTAATCTATCCCAGACTTCTTTTGCTGTAACACAAGAAGATATTCTGTTATATTCAGTTGGTGACAAAGCACAATATAAAGAATAAATTGCTTTAGCATCGAGTGCTTGTCTCTTGTTTATCTCTTCTTGAGACATTCCGCTGGTATCAACAGTTTCTTTCCCTCTTTCGGATACTGATGCAGCAGTAGGAGTAATTCCTCTTTCCACCACATCCCATTCCAGAGGATCCTTTGACCGTAGAAAAGCTTTCATCTTGTTTTTCCAGATGTTGTAATCCTTTCCATCAAAGTAGGGTGGTCTGGTATTGCTTTGCCCTTCCACCAGCCCTGGTGCTAGCATACTAGCCATGGATCTTTTACTCTGAAGTAAAACACTTCAAATAAAGTAAGAACACGAGCTCTGATACCAATTGATATAGCTAGTACGAGAACCTAGAGGGGGGTGAATAGGTATATAAAAATTTTTCTTGAAGATTGCACAATATTTAAACAGTTAGAGGATTTGCAACAGTTAAAAATTCAATCGCAAGACTGAGTAAGGGAAAGAGAGAATTGAACACGCGGTTTATAGTGGTTCGGCTTGATTCAAGCCTACGTCCACTCTTCTGCACTGACAGCCAATTGGCTGGATTCCACTATGATCAAAGAGATGTTACAATGTTGATCTTCCTTGATTTCTAGGTGTAGATGATCTACTACACTCGCTCAAGGTGTCACCAAGTATAAACACTCTCTGTGTATACAATTTCCCTCGAACTGTATCGACTAACAATCAAGGTTCTTCAGACTCTGGAATTTTTCTATCAATCACACACTTAAAACAACTAGAACGTCTTCCTTTTATACTCCTTTATGCCATCATAGCCGTTGGCACTTACCAAAGGAATTCCTCCAATCTACCCGTTGGACGGAATCAATCAAGAAGATCATCCGAGCTATTTAAGGAATCTGATGATAGCCCATCAATCCTGTTCGCCCATACAATCAGGATCTTGGTTTCCAAGAATAGAACATTCCAAGAATATTTCGTCGACCATCGGATCTTCAATCGATCTTAGATAAGAATCAAAGAATTCGAAATATTTATCCAACCAAAGAATCTTTTCCAGAGGATAGGATCGAATCCTCAACCATATACTTCGGCTTTGGATTTCCTTCGTCACTGGATTAGAAAGACTGTCAGTGAGAATAGACTTAAGTCTTGAGTCTTGAGTCTTAAGTCTTGAGTCTTGAGTCTTGAGTCTCGAGAATACAAAGTCTTCGAGACTTTAAGCGTAGGTCTCGAACATCGGACTTAGGCGATAGAAATGTTTTGTCGGCTTCAAAATGATACGGAAAGATTTCCTCCAACACATGCAGAAGACAAGTAAATGACTCATTTAAGGGACCATGTGGATCTTCGGGTGGAGTTTGGGAGCATTATCGAGCAAGGAAGCCTATTAGGAATATATCAGCTTTTTTTTTTCGAAGTTACCCATGTTACATAATTTCTTCATACAAGATGGCCGCTGCCAATGAAGCAGACGATACATGTGCTCAGTTCTCAACATTTTATTTGTGTTTCGGACCAAGTTAATGGCTTCATAATTGTAGAATTATTTTTGCAAGGACAGAAAATTTCGGAGGCTTAAGTTAAAACCAAGAAGTCTCTGACCAATTTTGGCGATGAGAACACGAATTTAAAATTTGCTATTAAAGTGTCGAGCTCCATTAGGTACTGGCAGTGCATGTATCGGGTGCCAAAATCAAGTAAAAGAAGTATTAAGTGAAAGTGAGAGTAATTAGATACTTCAGTAGGCTCAAGTTTTGAGCCCCTATTGAATCTCCCAATTCTGAAGGTATATGGACTTGACAAACAATTTCACTGATCATCACCCATTGCCGAGTTGTGATTTTGGAATCAAGTTCTAGCAGCAAACCGGCACCGCGAAAGAGAGGACCTTAAGAGATAAGTTGTGATTTTGTGGCGGAATTTTCTCTTTGTGATGAACCTTTTCATTGTTCAAAACCTTCTTGGTGATGGGAATAGAATTCTGTCGGCATATGTCAAGTATCTAATGATGAACAAGGTTTTCCTTGTGAGATGCTCTAGCTTTAGCAACAAATTTGCACTTTCATCCCGAAAGTTGAACTTTCGATGGCGAAGCCAAGCCGTATAAAGGCGAGAAGCCCTTACAGCAGCGATGGCAAATGGCCTACTTATAGTCTTTTCCCATTTTTTTTCCCAGAATATTTTTTATATTCTCGTTTGCTGCGAGGGAACTCTAACCTCACCATCAAAGGTTTCCTCTTAAATGTAAGACAAGATTTTGGTTAGTGCATATCACCTTTGGGGCCAATTTCATTGCTAAATTTAGTCGCTATAGCATATGCTTCTAAGGATTTATTTTGGATTTGCCTTCACTTAGTATGTTTTATTTAATCTTGTTTAAATCTAAATCTCCAGAGTCATGCTTTTAGACTTTTTCTTTTAATTTGAAATTCCCAAAACTATCAAATGTTGCCATATAGATTGATTTATGATTTTCCGTTTTTTTTTTTTGAAATTAAGATAATGTTTTAAATCTTAACAAGAAAATTTTAAAAAAAATTATTTTTATTGAAGTCCCAAACAGATGCACAATGTCGTGGAAGAGGCCTCTTAATAGGTCTTGATGTGCCAGTAAGAGTGTATAACAAGCTGAGGCCAATGCCTCTTCTCACGCCTCAAATTTGGTAAATAACTTTCCATTTGACTATTCCCTCTGCGTGTCCCAGACTTCAGCCCGACTTCTCTTTTTCTACAAAACCAAGTTACAAGGTTCCTAGAAATTCCAAATATTTCCCAGAGCATGAACTTTTGACTTGGACCCGGGCTGTAATTTTGTGCACCTTAATTTACGCAAACAATCTGTCTTTCTATAAAATCACCAGGAGAAGACATTCTCTCTCTTCTTCTTCTTCGTCTTATTGGCTTTGTAGCTCCACCTCGATCCTCATCTGACGATCCAGGTTCCCTCTCTCTCTCTCTAGGCGTGTGTAATGTTTATGGTATTATCGCTTTATTAGTCCATGTTTAGTGAAGCTTTTCTTATCATTTATCCGTCAACAAGTAGCCATTAACAGTTCTATTGTTATTTTTTTAGACATAAACAAGTAGCCATTAGCAGTTGCTGCCATACATTTGTGCGGCATTAAGTGTTGATTCTGATTAAAGCAGCAAAGAAGCAGAAAAACCAGAACTATAGATATCGAGGAAGAAAGATGAAAAAACAGAGGAAACAGAGAGAACAGAGCATGGAAACTGTCTTCTGCAGTTCTAATGAAAAAGTCAAGTACAGAACACGACTTAAACCAAAAAAAAATAACTGCACACACACACACACACGTTCAGCTTGTAACTGCACCTGAACAAGTACTTAACTTCCTAAATAACACAACAACAACTGCATAACATAATTGACTAAGTGAGAAAATAAACTAGAACAGTATATAAAAAACAGAACAGAGAAACTTTAGTCTAAAAACAGCAGTACTGATACATCAAAAATCCAACAAACTCCTCCTTGGATCAGTAGCTGCTGCATACTCCAATTTTCTTTCTCAATGCCTCAAATCTTCCAGCTTGAAGTGGTTTAGTGAACATATCAGCAAGTTGATCTTCAGATTTGCAATAAATCAGCATGACCTCACCATTTTGTTGCACCTCACGTAGAAAGAAGAACTTGACCTTGAAATGCTTAGTTTTGCCATGAAAAACTGGGTTCTGAGATATTGCAATTGCAGCTTGGTTATCCACATTGATCTTGATACATTCATTGAAGTTCAGCCAAAGATCTTTCATTATCTTCTTCAGCCATAAGGCTTGATTTGCTGCTGCAGTAGCAGCTATAAACTCTGCTTCAGCAGTAGATTGAGCTACAATTTCTTGTTTTTTAGAACACCAAGTGAAACAAGCTGATCCTAAACTGAAACAGTACCCAGATGTACTCTTCATATCATCCATTGAGCCAGCCCAATCACTATCAGAATAACCTTGTAAATTGAATTCTAGACTCCTTTGAAACTTCACTCCAAAAAGCATGGTTCCTTTTAAATACCTTAAAATCCTCTTAGCTGCAATCAAATGAAGCTGACTTGGATCACTCATAAATCTGGACAGAACACTTACAGCAAATAAAATGTCTGGTCTGGTTGCTGTGAGATACATGAGACAACCTATTAGACTTCTGTACATCGAAACATCCACAGCTTCAGTTCCATCATTCTTCTGCAATTTCTCTTTTGCTGCCATAGGTGTACTGACACTTCGACATTCTTCCATCTGAAATTTCTTCAAAATTTCCTTTAAGTACTTCCTCTGACAAATGAAGATTTCATAAGGACTTTGCTTGATTTCCAGACCTAAGAAGTAAGCCATTTTTCCTAAGTCTGTCATCTCAAAACCAGCAAATAGGCCTTGCTTAACATTTTCTATCAGCTGAACATCATTTCCTGTTACCAAAAGATCATCCACATATAGAGATAGAACTACCACACTATGATTCACTTTCTTAATATAAAGAGTGAACTCACTCAAG
Source organism: Eucalyptus polybractea (assembly GCA_026573535.1). Taxonomy (NCBI): domain Eukaryota; kingdom Viridiplantae; phylum Streptophyta; class Magnoliopsida; order Myrtales; family Myrtaceae; genus Eucalyptus; species Eucalyptus polybractea. The sequence continues at coordinate 12,706 of SMSX01011073.1, forward strand.
CTCCTTTTAAAACCTAAATCCAGTAGATATCGATCAATTTTTCCATACCAGGCTCTTGGAGCTTGCTTCAGTCCATATAAAGCTTTATGCAATTTGTATACACTCTCTTCTTGCCCTTTAACACAGAACCCTTCAGGTTGTTCAACAAAAATTTCCTCTTCAAGCTCACCATTTAAAAATGCAGACTTGACATCAAGCTGAAAAATAGTCCAACCCTTCTCGACTGCAATAGCTAACAAGAGTCTTACTGTGTCCAGCCTTGCAACTGGAGCAAAAGTTTCAGAATAGTCTACTCCCCATACCTGAGCATAGCCTTTAACAACCAGCCTTGCTTTATACTTGTTAACAGAGCCATCAGGATTGAGTTTTTTTCCTAAAGACCCACTTAACTCCAATTACATTCTTATTTAATGGCCTGTCTACCAATTCCCAAGTCTGATTTTTTTGAATCATTTTCATCTCCTCCTGCATTGCTACAAACCACTTCTGATCTTCCTTGGCTTCAGCAAAATTTGATGGTTCGAGCACAGCCACATTACTCCTTTCATAGATCTCAGCAAGTGTCCTTGTGCCTCTTACAGGTTCATCATCTATACTTTCTTCCATTTCCCCTGTAATTTCATTAGTCTCCACATCAGTTTCAGGTTGTCTTTCAAAGTGCTTCAATTCAGTGTTCCTTCCATTTAACCAATTCCATTCATCTTCCTCTAAGAACATAACATCTCTGCTCACAGTAATCTTCCTTGTCTTTGGATAGAAAATTCTGTAAGCCTTTGATTGAGAGCTATATCCAACAAAAATTCCAATCTCAGCCTTTTTATCAAGCTTATCCCTTTTGACATCAGGAATATGAGTATAACACAAACTTCCAAAAACCTTCAAATTTTTCACAGAAGGTTTAGTGTCTTGCCAGCCCTCGAGAGGTGTTAGTTTCTCTAAAGCTTTTGTAGGTAATCTATTTAAAAGAAATACAGCAGTGTTGGCTGCCTCAGCCCAAAAACTTTTTGGCAAATTCTTTTCCTTTATCAAACATCTGGCCATCTCTATAATGCTTCTATTTTTCCTCTCACTAACTCCATTCTGTTGAGGTGAGTAAGGGGCTGTAAATTGCTGTACAATTCCAGCTAGCTCACAAATCAGTTTGAATTTGTTAGCTGTATACTCAGATCCATTGTCTGACCTGAGAGCTTTGATTCTCTTCCCACTTTGATTTTCAACTAATGCTTTAAACTTCATGAATACATCAGCTACTTCAGTCTTAGCTTGCAGAAAATAGATCCAGCTCATTCTAGTCAGATCATCAGTAAAAGTAATAAAATACCTGCTTCCACTTAAAGAAGGTTCAGACATAGGTCCACACACATCAGTGTGAACTAATTCCAGCTTTTGATATGTCTTCGAGACTCCTCCTTTGAAGGGAAATCTGGCTTGTTTGCCAAGAATGCAGGTTCTGCATTGTGGAAGCTCTTCCTTCAAGCTTGGTAAATCATCTACCAGGCCATTTTTCTGCATAACCAGCATACTCCTCCTATGAACATGCCCCAATCTTTTGTGCCATAGCTCTATGTTCTCTTCTGTACACTTCAAAGCCATCTGCTGCATCTCATTTGGCTTGAACACAAAACTTTTATCCCTCATTTGAACTCTCAAGACTTCATTGCTGTCAGTATCTTTAATGAGACATTCCCTTCCTTCGAACTTCACTATATAGCCCTTCTCCACTAACTGACCAACACTTAACAGATTCTGGTCAATATTTGGCACAAAGAGGACATCCTTGATTAACTTCACCCCCTGGTTTCCTTTAACAACAACTACACCTTTACCCTGAACTTCAATATGCTGTCCATTGCCAATTCTGACTTTGGACTTTACTGTTTTGTTTATGCTCTTGAATAGCTCTAAGTTGCCAGTCATGTGATTAGTACAACCACTATCTATCAGCCATGTACTATTTTTGACTGAATATTCACCAGCTGAAGCAACAAATAAGTGCTCTTCATCAACTTCACTCACTGCCACTTGTGCTTCTCTTGTTTGCTGATAGGCTTTCCCTTTGCAAATAGCTTCCATATGACCCAACTTGTGGCATCTTTTGCACCTCGCGTCTGGCCTTTTCCAGCATCTAAAGGACTAATGGTTGGTTCCACCACAATACTGACATGGCCTTTTATTATTTTTCCATTTGCTAGATCCACCAGCATTTCCTTCTTTTGGTAAAAATTTCGAATCAGCAACATTTCCCTTAAACTGAATTCATTTCTTCCCTTTGCCTCCATCATTTTGCTTTACTTTGGCTTGCAATGCCCCCTCAACATGATCTTCTCTCCTCATTAGTCTTCTATGCTCCTGTGCCTGCAAAGCATTCAGCAACTCTGCAAGTTTTATATCAACCAAATCCCTTGTGTTTTCCAGAGAAGCTATAGTAGCTTCAAATTTTTCTGGAAGAGACACTAGGATCTTCTGAACAAGCCTATCATCCCTCAAATCAGTTCCCAAAACTCTGATTTTATCAGCTATTCCCACTAGCCTATCTGAGTATTCCTTCACTGACTCAAATTCCTTCATTTGCTGTCTCTCAAATTCTCTCAAGAGATTCAGCACCTTCATACCTCTTATCTTCTCATCTCCTTCATATTCTTCCTTCAAGAAATCCCATATGACCTTCACAAAGTCACACTTCATAATTCTGGTGAAGATGGTAGGCGAGACAGCAGCATACATGCAAGATTTTGCCTTGGCTTTCCTTGTGGTTCTCTCTTTATGAAGCTTGATTTGATTCATGGTCGGATTATTTGGAAGTGGAGCAACTTCATAGTCATCCTCCACAGCTTCCCACAGATCATGACCCTCCAGAAATGCTTTCATTTTAACAACCCATGCTTGATAATTCTCTCCAGTAAATACTAGAGAAGCCATCGCAGAAAAACCACTTGAACCTGTCTCCATCACCCTCTAACCTTTTTGTACTACAATACTTGCTTCACTTCACAGTCCCTCAAGATCATTCGATGCTCTGATACCACTGTTGATTCTGATTAAAGCAGCAAAGAAGCAGAACAAACCAGAACTATAGATATCGAGGAAGAAAGATGAAAAAACAGAGGAAACAGAGAGAACAGAGCATGGAAACTGTCTTCTGCAGTTCTAATAAAAAAGTCAAGTACAGAACACGACTTAAACCAAAAAAAAATAACTGCACACACACACACACGTTCAGCTTGTAACTGCACCTGAACAAGTACTTAACTTCCTAAATAACACAACAACAACTGCATAACATAATTGACTAAGTAAGAAAATAAACTAAAACAATATAA
>SMSX01011075.1:0-23054 GCA_026573535.1 Eucalyptus polybractea
CTGCGATGATTGCAAAAAAGAAGAAAAAAAGAAAAAGAAGAACCCGACAGGGACTCTCCATGGCATTGTGGCCATGTCTGTGGCCTTCGCTGCAATCCTTATTAGGATGAAGAATATTATGTTAAGGCCAAAGGAGGCTTCTGTTAAGAGGAAGATATCTTTGGTATTTTGTACCATCTCAGTCTCAGTGGATCCTTTCTCTGTCATATATTGGTGATCCAAGACGATTCAAAATGCCTCGAGTTGGGCAAAATCCTAAGGACCATAGCAATATTCATGCACTCAGCTGTAGATCTTCTTCATACGGCATTTCTGCTGCTTTCACTCTGTACTGAAAACCCACCACCTGTATCTGATAGAATTGCCCAGCTAATCAGCCTTCTCGCATGTTTTTCTGCAGAAGCAAAAAAGCAAATGCCATAAGTAATTGTATAAACTAATTTTACATGCTTTCTCATGTGCCTATGGGAGTCATCAATTAAATGATTTATCGTTTGTCTTATAGTGGAAGAATTATACCATACCTCTGTCACCACAGATAAAAATGTCCCACAGCTCAATTCTTAGCTGATATTTCAATTGCCTACTCGATACTATATTGATTTAGAAAATTCTGAAGGATTATGGTATCCAATGCTCATTCAAAAGAGACCCAATGAAAGTCATGCAGCTAGTATCGATGTTATGCTGTTTTAATGGTCAAGTGATGATTTTAGTAGTCATTCCGTATAATAAGAGGCCTGAGATCCTTGCAGCAATGGATACGCTGAAAGTAGTTGTGCTTTTCCAATTTGCTCCCATGTTCTTCGAATCATCCCCTCATATGTGAGAGCCCAAAAAACATCCGTTACTCTTATCAAATATGGATGGGCTCACGCTGTGCTAAATCTCATCCTTTACATGCTTGCTAGTCATGTAAGTATTGCTACCCAGACGGTTCTCTGTAGTTATTAGAGCAATACGCCACATGTTGGCTCATATGTCATTGAAAATGGGCATCTTATGAGGGGTGTTGCAGTTAGATACACTTGCCTTGATACTTCCTTTTCATTTTAGGAAGGAATGAACATGTTGAGAAACAGGTAATAGACCTATGTCCCCAAGGAGACAGGAGAGGTTCTCCATTCGTCAAGCAATGCAAATTTAATCAGAATCTTGTCAACCTCTTAGTTTAACATTTCTTTGTGGTGGCTTGCTTGTATTCTAGGTATTTGGAGCCGCTTTGGTACATGTTATCCGTTGAAAGAAACACGGTGTTGGACACATGCATGCAAAGTCTGCGCAGATTGTGTTGTTGCGTCTTTGTATAGTAATGCACTTCAGGAGATACGACATACCTGGAAGTACTTTCCCCTACTCAAGCAGAGACAGTGAATGCCACACTCTTCGATTCCCCATTGTACCTCGATGCCTTCAATCCGGCATTCAGGACTCCACTGATCTGAGAATGAGTCCTATTACTGCTTTTGGTGGTGCCTGGAAAACCTGAGGTTTGTGCTCCATTAGAGCCTCTTTAGATTAGCTTCATAGGTTTTATCCCATGCTAAACTCTCAGAAGACTTAAGTTCCTAAATTATAAGCTTCATTCATGACTCGGCTTCAGGGGTTATCTTCTGACTAATGCACGCTACTGGCAAATCTTTTTGTAGTGCTTTCGGTCAGAACCTGAAATCAAGTGCTTATTGATAGGGAACCTGCTTTGCAGTTTGTATTTCCATCTCGGGCTTGGTCTTATCTCGCTGCTTATTGGAAATATGCAGGTTGGTACTTAGTACCAAAGGGAAAGATAAGATGGTTATGAGCGCCTGCACCTTGTATTTATGCCTGTTATTTAGATTGTCCCTATTTTGAGACCATTTAAATATTTTCTGCTTCATAATTCAGCTTCACCTCGAGAGAAAATGTGTTGCATCAGCTGCCAGGTGAGGCATACGTATCTTCAGACGAAGACGTCATTGAAATTAGAGAAAAAGGGGGAGAAAAAGCAAGATTTGGAGAGGTGAAACAGTAGCCTTTAATCCCGAAGAACCTGAGGAAGCAAATAAGTTGGTGTCAAGCCATCAACTGGCAAGAGACTAGAGGTGTCAAGCTTGAGAAATTGCTCGACAATCTCCTACTGGACTTGAGGAGGGACATGAAGCCCCATCTCTGCCAGGAGGTCTAGAAAGAAGTGAGTTCTCTAAGTCATACACCTCGCATCTGGTCCAAAGACACGTTTCCATGAAATGTTGCACTAGTCAAAAGCATTCCTGCTTCACATTTGGAAGAAAGAGGCTGAAGCATTATGCAAGCTTTGACCATTTCATTACATCACAGTCACAAAATTTCCCCCTCTGCAATGCATATAAAGGCACTGACCGACTTTCCAAGCGCCAAGTGAATAATCTTTCAAGGGGGATAGCCTCTGCAACTGTCTCAAGCCAGTGCACTTCACGGACAGAAGCTATATCCTTTGTGCTGGAGACCAAGTCCACAAGAGGGTCCTTTATATTACAAGGCAAGATATCGTCCTTCGTTAACAAGCTCATGAGCTCTAGGGTTCATGTGGCAACCATCTCAGAGACTTGTCTGTGGGAAAGAACTCTTGGAGCAGGTCATGCATTCCGCTTCATTCAAACCACCTGTGGCCGCCTTAGGGAAGTCCAAGCCTTAGTAATAACAGCAGATCAGTTAAGGAATGTGCTCGAGCGGAAAGAGACTCTGGCAGCCTACACCATACAAGAAGCATGGCCAAAGCATCAAGGAAGCAACGCACAATGTACCTCGGAGAGGCAAGAGGGTTAGTTTCTTGTGCTGGGAAGGGACCCCTTGGACTTTGATGCCACCGTCTTCCATTCCGCAGTGACGTGCCCTACTGGATGGTCATGGTGCTAGTGAAAGAGTGTGATAAGACACTGAAAACATGATAACACAGGGTTGTGTGCCATCAGTCGTGTGTATTTGTAGGTGCTCTAATTTCTTCGGGTTGTCTGTAATTGCAACCCTGCTGCTCCTCTTTGTAAATTTAGTCCACCAGTTCAAAATGGGTTGCGATGGCAATTTTAACGTTCCTCCGTAAATTATAGCGCAGGAAGACCACATTATAAACGCTGCTTTCAAGAGCATCATTCAGGGAAAACAGTTGAAATAGGGTGCACTGTCTCCTGGGTTAAGCCACAACATGATGATGGCATAACTCACTCAATCCCAAGGCAACACAATTACAACAAAACAAAGGCCTGATAAACCATCAATGCAGCTTTGACTCGAGTTCACTGTCAATGTGAACTGCAAGCAATGAAATCAAACCATGTATCCCCGTGGCAAAAACCGGACCTCATCTCCATCAGATGAGAAAAAACTCACATAAAAACTGAATCTAATCCACACAAATAGCTTGAATTTTTACAGCCGAGAAGCTCCAAAATGGAGTTACTTTTCCGGAAGTCTACTCCTATGGATGATCAGACTCGCAAGTGCAATCATAAGTATACAAACGATAATTTATATCGTTTGCATAGAAATAGTCAATAGACAGTATAATAAAAGTCATCATTCAACTAGAGTCTTGAAGTTAGGGCTCCATGATTCACTCTACTTCAATATTCAGCAATAATCATATTTTCCCATATGGGGCAATCCTATGCTGCTATGCTGCTAAATAGTAGGGTTACTGCTTCCACAAGAGAGCACAACTTCATCGCACTGGATTCTGAATCTCTTGTAGTGAGCGCACCTCCCGCTTCAGAAATGTCGGCAGTGCAAATGCAGCTGAGTGCATCTGGAATTTCACGCATAAAAATAAGTCATTTCATAGTAGAGTAATTTTTGTTAGAGTTATATCCTTAAAATTTCTCTAGCAGTCCCCTGCTGAGAACTGTGTTTATCACCCCGTGGCTGATCAATACCATGTATAGAGAAAAAACTGAACATCTTTTGTGACACAAGGAAAAAGAAAGGGATTCTAGCCATAGGAAAATATTTTCAGGCCAAGCCCTTCTCACAAATTTATACTGTCTAGCACCAGAAATGTTATCAACCTATTCTTAGACTGACAGTAGTTAAGTGGCAAGAAAACAGGAGAAACAGGCCAAAAAGTAAACTGCCACAAACAAACTAAAAGCAAGGAACAGTTGCATCTGCCAGGATTTTTGCTGATTCTCAATATGATCAAGGGTTACTAATTTTGTCAAAGATCAATATCACTGCCAAAAAAGGCCTCTAATCCGCATGGCTCACATTTTGCTAATCATAAAATATTCATTTTTAATCTTCCCACTAGTTATGCAATCTACTTGAATTCCAGGAAGACAAAAAGTGCTTACCTCCGAATTGTAAAATCGAAGTTCTCTTTTATGCTTCGTGGCTCCTTCTAACTTCTCAATAGGGTTGACAGGATGAATAAAATCAACAGGTGGGCCCTCTGTGGAGCATAACAGAAATCCAATCACTCCACTGCATCACAAGTAAACAGCCCATATGTGAGAAATATTTCCACAGTATTCATATCAGCATTTACACACCACCTCATGTTTTATCACATCAATACCTATAAGAAGCTAAAGAAACCACTTTACACAAACATTACAGCGATTGAACAAATCATACAATAATGATTCTTTGGAACCTCAGCAGAACTGCTTCAACAATTACCTTGGATATGTAGGAACGCTTGCCCATGCATAGTGGACTGATCCTTTAAATGTTTCACGACAGATAGAGATCATGGCTTCTATAAGATGCGTGTGGAGCCACATGCTTTCTGCCATGTTGCAGAGAACACCACCTGGTCGTAATGCCCTAGCTATGGTCTCAAAAAATGGCTTCTCCACCAGCTCCTGAGCAGGACCTGCACACAGATGTACAATCTGATGAGGACATTTCTTCTTGATATTTTGCTTAGATACTAGCATTTAGGAAACCCAGAAACTGAAAAACTTAATGCATAGTTATCAACAAACTCAAATCGCATCAGAAAATGTCTAAGAAATTCCACTTAAACGTCAAGGCAATAGAAATATTGTTTAAAAAAGTGTACAAAACATAATTTGCTGTACATCGTTGCATATATCTAGAATTCCTTATCACAAACTTTACTTTGAACTCAAGGTGAATCAGAATAGATAATATATGTAACCATATTTAACAAACAAAACAGAATCATTAACAGAGTTCACAATTCACATACCCACGGGGTCTGATGAATCAACAATAATTGCGTCATACTTGCCCTCAGGAGCTCTCCGAAGGAATTCCACGGCTTGAACACATACCAAAGGAGTTAAATAGTAAGACACACTAACAAACTTCACTAAAGATAGTGTCAAAGCCAAAAGAGGAAACAAGAACTATGGATATTTGAATACCATCACCAACATGCAGGTGAACCCGAGGATCCTCAAATCCAACTGCTAACTCTGGAAAAAATTTCTTAGACACCTGAGAAGATTAGATGCTAGAACAATCAGCTCGCTAACTTGGAAAGAACCAACAAAATTGTTGAAAGTCAAAGTATAGCAAAAAAGTTACTTACATCAATTACTAATTGATCTATCTCACAGATATCAATAAGCTCCACAGAGCTATGTCGAGAAACTTCTCTCAGTACCCCACCATCACCTCCACCAACAACTAGAACCTGCATCAAAATATATTTTTACACTACTGAACTTACATTTTGACAAACCTAATACAATGTATAACATACCCAAAAATTGTCAGTCTAATTTATTTAGGCATAGAGACTCAGAGCGACTGGCTATGCCCTCAGAGAATATACAAAAATTTGCACTATCTCTGAATTATGATTAAATACGCAATTTACCATTAGAAGAATCTTATCTGTCGATTATTCAGCAAATAAAGATGAAAAGGATTAGCTACAAAAATATAGCTCATATAACATTTCTCCTCTTCCTTTGCCTTTCTTGAGATATAAAGACGGAATCAGGAAAAAGTCAATGTAAGTTACCTTCTTCGGCGATGGTATTGAACACAAGGGAAGATGTGTAATCATCTCTTGGTAGGCACATTCGTCTTTCTCAGTCAGTTGTACAATGCCATCGAGAACCAGCACCTTACCATATGCTGAGGACTGCAGAAAAATTTTCTGAGACTGATTGCCACATTCTCTACGTCCAACTCAACATTAGTGGAGCACCAAAGGTAAATGAAGAAAAGCACCTGAAAAACCAGGACCTCCTGATATTCCGACTTTCCCTCATACAATATCTTCTCTACTTTCAAAGAATGTGCTTCCCCTGCCAAAGAAAATGCAAGTCACACTTATACACCATGACTATAAGAAGTATTGCATTTTCCAGCAAAATCCTATATCCAAAACTCAGCTAGGAAAGAAAAAAAAGTAGCCATAAGTTACTTCCATATAATCACCTAATCATGCCGAGCTAAATAAGGCTAACAACAAGGGTAAAAACTAACCCAAAGGAGTTTGGAAACTCGACAGGAATTTAGCAATCTCAACTGCGTTAGATAATAAAAAATAACAATCAAAGTCCCCTACTCCTTGATATAATGATGCAGAACCTCAATCTCTAAAATGCTCGTGGTTAAGTGACTCTTCATGTGTCAACAGTTTGCCATCAGGAAAAGAATATTGGTAGTAGATAAATTTTGCAAAATAAAAGAACAGAGACTAATAACCACCTGGCCACATTGGGTTGTTGAAGTAAACCTCTTTGCGAGCTTCATCTGCTGCAGAGATCAGAATCTAAAAAGTGTCAATGTAACTCCTATCTAGCTTATGCTCCTAAACCCTATGTATAATACATTGGATAAAGTTCTTAGTTAACTTGATAATCACATGTTAGTCCCAAAGAGAAAGTCTAATCATTAAATGATCTAAATCCCGAGCATTGGACTAAAACATCAAAGATATAAACAGTGAGAGTCAACAAACAGACCGGCAAAAGTTTTATACTCTGAGAACCACCCTGAAACAACAGTGGAGTGGCATTTCGCATCAAGCTCGGAGGCAGAGGCCCTAGCCTTTAAGCAACAAGAAGGGATTCCCTTCTCAGAACCATTCCCGTTATTCTCCCTCCCATCCATAGTCTTCAGGCATTCCAAACCTCTTCCTGCGCCTCCGTCCATATATAATCCTTTTCTTCTCTGGCTCCAGTCTCTGAACGTTCCACCAAACAGTCAGAAATTAGGCAATCTTTGAAATAGAATGGCTCAAGTATAATTTGCAAAGAAACACCCGCAGATATACAAGCTGCTTTAGTTTACAGCTTCCATGTATATCTGACAATAGATAACGAACATGCAAATAGAATTATAAGGCCAGTGATTGGAAAAGTTCTGAAAGGCCACGTATCACACACAACAAAAATATCAAATCGATCATTCACAAGATTTTCAGAAAACAGAGCTTGTACAACACATCCAGATCACCGAGTTCAAACAATAGTACCAGATCGTCAGCTACTAAGCGAGCATCAAAGCCACAAGACAATGGAAGAACTACACCTGTTGGGTAGAACTCAAAAGAACTAAAAAGGGAGAAATTCCAAGCAACGTATTATATAGAGCAAATCCAGTAACAAAATATGCCGTTTCAGATATAAATTAGGCAAGAGTCGATTGAAATAAACAATACTTAATAATTCGCTTGTCAGGTCTCAATATCAATTTGCTCCAAAAAAGAAAAAAAAAAGACGGTCCCTATATCAAGTAAAGAAGGAAGAATATTTTATAACCCAATTAACATCAAGAAGATCTACGATAAGCAACAATAAACAACACGAGTTCCCTTTCAAAGTAAGGATATAAAATCCATTAAATATAACTTCCAATTCTATTCGAAATCCCCAAGCACCCCAGTGATCAAAGTCCAACATTTAAAATGACAACACCGACGACATCAAATTCGAAATCCAAACAGTCCCAGTCTGGTCGGTCGGGTGAAAATCACTTTCTCTTTTCCTCTCTTTCCACGCGTACCCAGCATTCAGCAGCATACCCATTTCAATACTATCAATGGAAAACGAGAAGGAAAAACACAAAAAAAGAAAAAAGAAAAAGAAAGAAACTTTAAATTTTTTCCGACGCGAAAGAACTCAAGCATCGATTTTTGTCCGAACCCACTTCATTTTAACCGAGAACGAAGGGACCCAGGACTCAAAGAGACATCGAGGACGCAATCCAAGGATCTACGAGCCAGCTCATTCGAGGAAAAAACCGAACTTTCGTGGACAGATGAAGAGCAGGAGAGGAGATCTTGCCTGTGGTTAATAAAAGTTGGGACAACGAAGTAACCTCTGCGGAGAAAATCTAGTGAGAGAAAGCGAGAACGAAGATGAGGAAACCGAGAGGAGGAGGAGGAAGAATAAGCAGTGGCAAAATCTTTCCTTCGCTTTCCCTCTCCCTTGTCTGTCTGCACATTCTCTCTCTTCCCCTCTGCAGCCTTCCGCTGGAGCCCGGATGGAGTATATATATACCTGCAAAATTTGTTTACCCCGGTGGATATAAATAATAAATGGTGTAGATATATATATAAAAATACCCATTATAATATAATTATACAAAAACGTGTCGAACCGCGAACTGCTCTTAATCCTTTTTCCCACGTACTTCCTTATTCATTCGAGCAATGAATTCGAGCTTTGAAACTACTGGCGTGCCCCCGTCCGTCCACGCGGAATCCGAATGGGAACAGACAGGGTCGATTTTTCTACCTGCTTTACTTTCGTTAGACGGGTTCACATTCGCTCGACAGGATCCGCGACAAAAATTATTATAAATGACTACGTGTGAGATGAGAAAAGACTACCAAAAATTTCAAATTTTATTTAAAGTAAAAAATTTCTCTCAAATTTTTTTTTCGTAATACAAAAAATCCTAAATTTCTATCATTATGATATATTTATCCTAAATTATAGGATATTTTGGTCTTTTTACTTTTTAAATTTTTTTTCTTCTTCTTCTTTCTTCCCTCTATTGTACATTTATCCTAAACTATATGACATTTTAGTCTTTTTACTTTTTAAAATTCTTTTCTTCTTCTTCTCTCTTCCCTCCGCCAACCATCGACAAAGGGAAGCCGGCATTCGGCGAGGACTGGCTAGGGCCGCCCTCGCTGGCGTCAAGCAAGGGCCGCCCTTAATTGGGTTGAGCGAGGGCCTCCCTCACCCTCGTCAACAAGGGCACCCCTCGCCAGGCCCTCACCCAAGGCTAGCGAGGGCCGCCTTCACTAACGTCGGGTGAGGGGTGCCCTCGCCGACATCAGGCGAGGACAGCCCTAGCCAACCTAGGCGAGGGTGACCCTCACCCGATGCCGGCAAGGGCAGCCCTCGCCGAACACCAGCTTCCCTCCACTGGCTCTGCCATGGCCGGTGGAGGGAAGAGAGAAGAAGAAAAAAAATAAAAAAGGAAAAATAGAAAAAAAAATATGACGAAAATGCCCCGGTGGGATAAATGTGTCATAATTTGCAAAGTTTGGAATTTTTAATGGTCTTTTCTCGTGTGAAATCAAATGAACATAAATATTATAAAAATTAGGAGATTTGTTTCGACAAGTAAGTTCAGGATCCTTAGTAGGTGAAATATGAAATCTAAAACTTGAAACCATAAACAAGTTTTTATGCTTTTTTTAGTTTTTGTCTTTACGAGATATATCTCAAAGCGTCCAATGATGAGTATATAATTTAAAATCACTAATTTGAGTTATTATTTTATGATTGAGATTTTTATTTTTCTATATTTAAACATAAGTTGTAGTTAAGGAATTGTATTGATAAGTGAAATTTATTAAAATTGATTATTCAATATAATCGTTTAATTAATAATACCATATGGAATTGATAGGTCTTAAATTCTAAATACAGCTTACACGGAACTTTAAAGTTGCTCATCCTTAAAAAATATTGTCTGACGGGATGTGGAACGAAAGGATCGAAAGGATGGCCGGGGCCGAACGCACGCGAGGGAAAAGCGGGTCGAGACAAACGCGAGGTCGCTCCACCCAAAAGGAAGTCGCGGTCATCGAAAAAGAGGGGAACGCCATGATTCGCAAATCATCTTTCCAAAGAATCTGACGAACCGAATGATGGTGGTGGTCTTTGCGGTGGGACGGAGGATCCCGCAAATTACGATCGTCCCCTCTCCGCCACGCTTGACACCGACGACCCGTCCATCCCTATTTTCTCTTCTCTTTTGAGCCGTAATTAGTACGGGCGGCGCAGAACTCGTCCGTCTAGACGAAGGGAAAGAGAAGCTGGCGAGTACACCCGGTGAAGGGACGGGGGAGGTCGGATCGAATTGGATCGGATCAGATATCACATCCGAAAGACTATTTAATGTCGACGAGCCTAAGTGAGTCTGTGCAGGAGGGTTCATGTGGAAGAATGACATTTGCTTTGTCCAGACTTTCCAAAAATGTGGTTTGGACTTTATTAATTTGGATGAATTGTCAGGATCATCATCGGGTCCGTTATCGAGTCATATCAATAGCAGTAAAATCATACGCAGAATGAATTTATCGAGTATCTTTCAAACTAAACTCATGCCTCGAAAGCTTCATACAATAAGACTTACGACGAGTAAGCTTACGAACATCTACTCGGTTGATTGTGATATCATACAAGCTGTATGATCATAACGAAAAGAAAGTTGATCGGGATCGAGGTCAGAGTTGTAGCTATGTCCAGGCCATGAATTTAAAAAACAAGACAATGGCAAAGGGGAAGAGGATACGATTCCCCCAGAGCGTCTGCTCAAGTTCTCCATGTATACGAGCCATCCTTTTAGACGGTAGGGCATATATGGAGCTGGAAAAGGAATCACGCTCTGCTTTTGATTAAAAAGTCTTTAAAAGAACGTGGAAGTTAAGAATGTTGTTAGGTTCCTCTTTGTCGTGTACGCTTTTGCGAGAGGTATAGAGCAGTGCATTTCGGGGCCCTCTTTGCTTCTCTCTTTTCTGGTCACGAAAGCGAAAAAGGCAGAGCCTCTTACTCGGTAGAGGAGGAGAGAGGCATCGCGTATAGGTGATGCGATTCTTTCGAGTTCGTGATCGTTGCTAGCATGAGCATCGCTTTTAGAGAACTAACATGAGCCATCCACGTAGAGAAATGGGGACATTCTGGGGGGATAATTATGACAAAAAAAAAATTAGCTATAGACATTTCCATTTAGTCGATCAAGTTCTAAACATTTTGACAATTTAATAATATAGTATTTCCGATCAATTTTAATAAGAAATCGCTAGAAGAAGGAGGAGGAGGAAGAGGAGTAGGAGGAGGAGGAAAGGAAAGGGAAAAAATGAAAAATTTTAGAATTTTTTTCTAATATAGTTTTTCTGATCAATTTTAATAAAAAATCGCTAGAAAAAGAAGGAGGAGGAAGAGGAGGAAAGGAAAGGAAAAAAGGAAAAAATTTAGAATTTTTTTTCTAAGAGATCAACTCTAGATATGCCATGTAGGATGGCCGATATCAACGTCCACCGTTTTCAACGAAAATTGATCGAAAGTCTACATTAATAAATTGTCAAAAGGTTTAATACTAAATTAAGGTTGCCCCAGTGGCCACCTTTCCTAAGTGGGGAGTGGGGTTCCCCACTATCTTGAGGCTAAGATGGAGACACATGAGTGAGGAGGTGGGGTTTCACAAGCTATGCGTAACATATAACACATGTATGTTGCTTGTAAAATGAATATAAGATATGACAAAATTATACCAAAAAAGGGAGGGTCAAAAGAAAGACTTATGACTAAATTTGTCATATATAATAAATTTATGATTTTTTTGGTAATTTTCCTTGTTCTTGAGTAATCAAAATCGAAGAAGAAAGTGACCACCTAAACCCCATTTCTCAATCATTAACTTATCACAAAGCACAAGCATAAGGTTATGGAAGAACTTTTAACACTTCTTTTCTTCTCTCATGCTATTAAGTGTAAACAATTTCATGTTTGGATCACTCTCTTTAATTTCTTTTTTTCACCTAATTCATGAGATTAGTCAATATTTTATGAATTCGGCCTTAATTGATCAATACTCGGTACAGTAATACTCGGTACATAACTTTTAAAGCCAACTCCCAAAAAATTCTCATGAAATTTTACTTGGTGGAGAAAATTATCTTTAACTTTTCAAAAGACCCAGAAAAGCCCACAAATGTACACCCAAGAGATAAAAATAGCCATCATTAAATTTTCCTTCCATGTTAGTTGATGTGGCACATGACGTAGCCATGGTGCTGACATGTACAAGAGACATGTCGACTCGAGCCAAAATACTGCACAGACATCTTAGCAAAAACTAAACGACTCCATTTTTTAGGGGAACATGACATGAGCAGTTTGTAGATATGACATTTTGCCATGACCTCAAAACTTGGAGGCGGGATACATAGTTTAATCTACTTGAATACTTCTCAATCCATAAATACGAAAATGGAATTCTTGAATACGACCAAGTTTCGAGAGTCCAAAGGACATGGCGCATTTGAATTTTGTCGAATATGGTTTGGTTTTGTGATGCACACGTTTTAAATGGACGTGGACAGCTCAGCTACAAAGGCTTGGGTAGGGACAAGAGAGAACGGGACCCCGAATTTTAATGTCTTTTATTTATTTATCTTGGCTAAAAACCCGATATTTGATGTTGGCATCAATTCAAAACATGAACATGGGCCTTCAAATTTTAATTCTATATCCACATTTTTCCATCATGAAGGTCAATTCTCGATTTCTACGTTTTTGACACCCGCAGACCAAAAATTAATAATAAAAAAAAGTCATATGAAGTAAGAATAAAGAAAGAAAATTGGGTCATTTCATGATTAATGGATCTGACATTTTTTGCACATGCGTACAGCCCCGATTTTATAACGCGTCTATATAAACTTATGTTATTTACTGTTCATGTAATTGCGATGAATGCACCTTGATTTTTTTTCTTAGTCCTAAGATCCAGAAATTTTACAATATGCAAATGTTGACACTTATATTCGTGTAAGTTTATTTTACAATTCTCTAAAAATTGAACAACATCTTAAGTTTTGCAAGAAAAACGAGAATTAAATACTTTTATACTTTAACTGAATTCTAAACAGAAAAAAATAAAAAAAAAGCCCCGATTCGCATCTTTGTTGCACTCCAAATTCTCTGTGCAATCAAGCTTTTAGTTTTATGCAGGAACGAAGTGATAGAAGTCTTCCTCCTTTCTACCATTTTTCACACCTGATTTTCAACACGTCAACAATGCCAAAAAGAAAAAATAAAAAATAAAAAAACAAACAAACAAACAAGACAAAGGAAAGTAAAGGAAAGGATAAAACAATGGAATATACGTCATCGCAGTCATCAGATAGCAAGCCGCCATGCTCAAGCGATACGTTGCAATTGCAATTTTATCAGAAACGGTAGGCCCAAAAAAAATGTCAAAAGTCGATTTCACATTTGTCGACGAACTTTATGGGGAGACTTGTGTAAGATGTCAAGTTTGCTTGCAACTCTCCCTAATTTTCTATTCAATAGAAGTGCAACCCAAGAACCTAACGCGGACTTCTTCGTCTTATAAAAAAAAGGAAGAAAAGAGATGTGAATCCTTAGCTGGGACTAGTCCTCTTGCTATTTTGATCCGATTTCCATAACAAGGCACGAGTCACCAAAATCCCTCTATCGGAGTCATATGCTCAGGGTTATTAAATAGGCAGGCCAAGTTATGTCACATATGATCCAATCTAAAAATTGATTCATTTATATGCAACAAAATTCAATGACTAATGACCGACCCGACTCATTTATTAAGACAATTTCATACTGAACGCCAAGTTAATTCACTTGACTTTTCATTTTTTTTTGGTGACCTAGGAACCCCTGTGTGCCCATGTGCCGCTTCGCGGCGGAGTAAACCCTGTAAGGGAGTAGAGTCACCACCACCCTTGCTCATCGGGTAAGTCGTGGGTTCCTTTCTAACAAGGCAGATGATGCAGGGATTCGAACTCTAGACCTCTCCCAAAAGGAACCAGCGCCCAACCATTACGCCGCCACCACGAGTGGTTCACTTGACTTTTCATTTGTACACGTTATTTGGATAAAATCAATTTTTCAACTATAAGATACTAAAGAATTGGTTTTCAACAATGCATAGAGTTTTGGTTTTTGGATTGATTCCTAGTGAAGAATGCAAGAAAGTCAATATTTGGTAGTGAATTTATAAAATTACAGCAACAAATAATATGGAGGAAGAAATTTTAATTAAGTCGAATGTAAGATTATGGAAGAAGATAATTTATGCTGATCATGGATTGCAACGATAAATACTTAGATTAGAATATTACAGAAAAATAGCAATGCCAAATGCAACCTGGGAAAGATATACTTAAATAATTAACGGACCAAACTTATAATATTAATAAAAAAAATGCAACCTGGGAAAGATATACTTAAATAATTAATGGACCAAACTTACAATATTAATAAAAAAATAATGGGGAAAAAAGAAGCCGTCTTAATGTTTTTAATAAGAGTGAAGTTGGACCTATCTTGCGAAGCTCATCAAGACTTCTTCGAACTTTGGAATAGTTCGATGAGTCCGTTATTTTCTTATAGAAGATGAAGGGCAAATTACAAAAGTGGATTGACTCCATATTATTTTGAGTTTCACCATTCTAAACCTATTTATAATCATTTTATTAAATATAATTAATTCGTATAATGACTTAGGCAATGCATGGTAACATTTCTCTTCCTCCAATTTTTTGTTCTTTTGTTCCCCAGAACAAAAAAAGAACAAAAATCTGTTTGGTAAAACATTTGTTCCAAGGAAGAATTTCTCTATCTTTTTGTTCCCGGGAACAATTTCTAAAAATAAGTCAATTTTCTTTTTTATCTTTCTTTTGTTCTTCTCTCTTGCCACGGCCACCTCCAACCACCCGCCGCTGTCGTTGGTGCCCCCCGCCTCCTGCCCACTGCTGCCGTCGACCATTGCCACCAACTGCCGCCACCCCTTGTCGCTGGCCGCCCCTTGTCGCCGCCCACTACTGTCACACAACCGCTTGCCACCGTCCGTCATTGCCCACTGCCGCCACCCGCCGCTGCCGCCCACTGACCGTCACCGCCAACTGCCGACGGTCATGTGGTGATAGTCGATAGTGACAGTTGATGGCCAGCGGTTGTGCGGTGGCGGCGGGCAGCAACGGGTGGTGGCGGCTGATAGCCGGCAATCCGTGAATAAGAATAAAAAAAAAACAAATACAAAAAATGCAAAATCCCGTATAGTTACCAAATGCATTTCTATTTTTTTTTTCTATTTCTAGAATAGAAATTTTGTGTAGTTACCAAACACATTATTTTACTCAGAAATTATTCTTCGGAATAAAAATAGAAAAGAACTATTTCAGGAAAAAAAAAAAAAACCTCTTTCCTAGCCAAGAAGCGTTACCATTCGCATCCTTAGTCATCAATCCATCAAATATGGGTTAAGGAATGGATTTATAACTCATTTTGACAAGTCTATGGTATGCTTTAAGGTGAAATGATAATATGATCTATGAGTAGCATTAGATTAGTTTCAACCCTTCTATTATATAATTGTTTTTACCTTTTCATACATCCAAAGTAAATCTACATTTGCATGTGCTCCCATATGGTAAAAAACTTTCCTTTGATTTTTGCGAAGCCCACATTAGAATTGTTCAACTTGAAAATTCAAACTAATAGGTAAAGAGAAGATATGGATCTTAAAAGGATATGAGCCTTGTAAATAAATGATGTGAAATTCTTTAACACTCCTATCATGTATAAGTCAAATACAATATAATATGTGAAATCCGATGAATTGGAATTTGTGCACTGGAAATAAATAGGAGCAAAACTCAACTTCAATATCATATTAAAATGTGCAAGTTAAGAGTTTAAAGTAAAAGATATATATAAATTCGCAAGCAAGCAATGTTGAAATACTTTGCATCGAGAAAACGCTGTCTTAATTTGCTTTTTTCTATCAATTTTGCCGTCATTTTTTGCTCTCTAACGTTACTCGCGCGGTGGCAAGAGGAATCACACTTCTAGGGCCCACGAGAAGGAACGGGATGGCGCTTCTTTTTGGAGAAAAAAAAAGCATGATCTCATCCTAAAGAAAAAGTAGAAAGAAAGAGAGAAAAAACCGATTTCTTGACTACCGAGGTCATGTTTTGGCGGGCTTCGATTGGAAGCCTAAAACGATAACTCCACATATGTTCTTTGATTTTAAAAGATACATATCTGCAATTTAATATTGTTGAAGGGAATATAAAAATAATAAGAATTATATAATATTTTCAGTAGTGACAACAGGACAACGATCGGCGATATTGGGAAATGTCACATTTTAGGTAATGAATAGACAAGCAACGAATAATGAAAGGGGTTAATGTTACAAAAAAAAAGTCTAAATTAATATATTAATGACAAATTTATTTCAAATTAATATTTTCAATCATCAGAAATCTCAAATCAGTATATGTGTGACATATTTACACAAGAATTTCGTCAAATTAGTGCAAATTATAAGGTGAATTTTTCAAGCCTTACACTAGTATTAAAATAAACATGTCAAAAGGAGTCATAAACCAACACCAATGCCGTCATAAACCAACAACGATGCTGGCAATAATGTTATGGGACCACCGTGGGGCAGCTGGGAACTCTTGAAATGGCCAAATAAGATCTCATGGCTTGTTGTCCAGCCCCATCCCTCGAAGCACGCTGGATGGCGAGTACTCAGTGCCTATTTGCCCATTAAACGATATGGAGCGAACCCGGAAACGTCTTGACACGATAGCGGGCCCTCGGGATTATCCCTAGGGTGCCTCGATACGCATATCCGTCTCAAGATGGCGCCAAGACCTCACTCAATGGTCCGTAGGCTGGGCAAGAGTGCCTAGCATGCGCGCAACGACCGAACCAACGCACAGGCGCGGCACGCTTGGTACCCATACACATGCACACTGTCATGCCCGCCTCCACTGAACGCACGTATTCGCTCATCTTATGCACACGCGCAAATTTTAGAGTTCGCTTGGGATTGTTGAATGGGAAAATGGGCCCTAAGCACTCACTATCCAGCAAGCTTCAAGGGCTGGACAACAAGCCATGAGTAGGAGTGTACAACCGGACCGGGTATACCTAGGAACCGGACCGGTCCACCCGAAAAACAGGATCGGGAACCAGCTCCCGTTGAAACCGATCCGGAAACCAGTTCATGTTGAAACCGATCCGAGAACCAGTTCCAAGTGATTACCCACCTAGGAACCGGTTATCAGACCGATTTTGGAACCGGTTTTGTAAGTAGAGATTTAAAATCCTATTTTTTCTTGATTTCTAGTCTTACTCCCACAATCACATGGTGTTTTTCCTCTTGGCTCTCTTAGACACGTACGACACTCCTCCTTCGTAGTTCCACACCTCACTCGCTTCCTTCTCTCACCGGCTCTCTTCTCGCACCGTCCGACGGATGGATAGCGTTCGTCACCACCAAATTCTTGTGTACCACGTGGATTAGCTCGCCTAACTTCTCTTTTGTAGGAGAAGTTATACCTGTATAAATGAACATCTTTATGTAGTAGTTGTGGGAATAAGACTAATATTAGACCCATGTTTGTTGCTAATGTTTATGCAATGTTGCTTTGCCTTATGATTTGATTTATTATTATTAGCTTTGTAGATCCTTAATTTTTTCATTTAGTCAAAAAGTTCATGTATTTATTTATTATAAGTGCTTAATGTTTCAATGCAAATTATGATGATTACATTATTTTCTCACGCATATTAATGTAAAATTCAAAGTCATATAAGATATTGTGAGGTTGCAAAACAAGTTCCGGTGGAAATAGGGTTGACCTTGGAACCAGATCGGAAAAATATGGTGTGTCAAGTACAGAGTCTAATACAAACGGGGTTGGGTACATAGTCCAAAAAAGGAAAAAAATAGGATGTTAAGAATGTTGTTAAGTTCCTCTTTGTCGTGTGCGCTTTTGCGAGAGATATAGAGCAATGCATTTCGAGGCCCACTTCGTTTCTCTCTTTTCTGGTCACAAAAGCGAAAAAGGCAGCCTCTTACTCGGTAGAGGAGGAGAGAGGCATCACGTTTGGGTGATGCGATTCATTCGAGTTCGTGATCATTGCCAGCACAAGCATCGCTTTTGGAGAACTAACATGAGCCATCCACGTAGAAAAATGGGGACATTCTGGGGGGATAATTATGACAAAAAAGAAGTTACAAACATATTTGTATAGATATTAATTTAGTCATAGACCTTTCGATTTAGTCGATCAAGTCTTAAACCTTGTGACAATTTATTAATATAGCATTTCCAATCAATTTTAATAAAAAATCTCTAATGTTATGATCCAATTAGTGACAATTGTCCTGCACAGCATAATCGAGCTGACATGAACTACCATTACAATTTTTTTTTGTAAAATTCTGAATGTTTTTCCTTTTTTTTTCCTATTTTCCCTATATGGATCACCGGCCACATAAAAAGGAGGAGGAGGAGGAGGAGGAGAGGAAAGGAAAAAAGAAAAAATTTTAGAATTTTTTTCTAACATATCAACGCTAGATATGCCATGTAGGATGGCTAACATCAACGTCAAACGTTGGCATGGCCGACATCAACATCCACCATTTTCAATGAAAATTGATCGAAAGTCTATATTGATAAATTGTTAAAAGGTTTAATATTAAATTAAGGTTTGCCCCGGTGGCCACCTTTCTTAGGTGGGGAGTGGGATTCCCCACTATCTTGAGGGTAAGATGGAGATGCATGAGTGAGGAAGTGGGGTTTCACAAGCTATGTATAACATATAACACATGTAGTTGCTTGTAAAATGAAAATAGGATATGACAAAACTATACAGAAAAAAGGGGATAAAAAGAAAGATTTATGACTAAATTGTCATATGTATAATACATTTATGATTTTTTTGTTAATTTTCCTTGTTATTGAGTTATCAAAATCGAAGAAGAAAGTGACCATCTAAACCCGGTTTCTCAATCATTAACTTATCACAAAGCACAAGCATAAGGTTATGGAAGAACTTTACACTTCTTTTCTTCCCTCGTGCTATTAAGTGTAAACAATTTCATTTTTGGATCACTCTCTTTAATTTCTTTTTTTCACCTAATTCATCAGATTAGTCAATATTTTATGAATTCGGACTTAATTTATCAATACTTGGTACAATAATACTCGGACAAGAGAGGCCGGGACCCCGAACTTTAATGTCTTTTATTCATTTCTTCATTTATTTTATAGGGGAAAATGACATGAGCAGTTTGTAGATATGACATTTTGCCATGACCTCAAAACTTGGAGGCAGGATACATAGTTTAATATACTTGAATACTTCTCAATCCATAAATACGAAAATGGAATTCCTGAATACGACCAAGTTTTGAGAGTCCAAAGGGCATGGCACATTTGAGTCGAATATGGTTTGGTTTTGTGATGCACACGTTTTAAATGGACGTGGACAGCTCAGCTACAGAGGCTTTGGCAGGGACAAGAGAGGCCGGGACCCCGAATTTTAATGTATTTTATTCATTTCTTCATTTATTTATCTTGGCTAAAAACCCAATTTTTTTTTTTTTTTTTATGACTCGGAAACCGCCGTATAGCCAACAACCGGCGATGTAAACCTAAGGTGGCTTATTGCTTAGAGACCCATGCCAGCGGCGTAGCGCTTAAGTAGCGCCAATCTTGACAGAGTAGTGACTTGAGCGCCACGTAGAAGAGGGGAAGCGCTAACTTGACTTTCGCGTCCATACTTGAGGGTGGGTTAACAGTTTTTTTTTTATGTTGGCATCAATTCAAAACATGAACATTGGCCTTCAAATTTTAATTTTATATCCTCATTTTTTCCATCATGAAGGTCAATTCTTGATTTCTACATTTTCGACACCCGCGGACCAAAATTAATAATAATAATAATAATAATAATAATAATATGTATATAATAATAATAATAATAATAAGAGTCATATGACAAATAAGAATAAAGAGAAATTGGGTCATTTCATGATTAATGGATTTGACATTTTTTGTGGTAACGGAACCCGTGAAGTCGGCGGCCGGCGAAGCGAAGCCACAGGGGAGCAATTGTAGAGGACCACCACCACAATACTCCAAGTAAGAATCCCTAACGATGCCTCTGGGATTCAAACTCTTCCCCTTCGTGAGGGGGAGAGAGCCCAAGCCAGCTGCGCCGTTGAGGGCGGTGGTATGGATCTGACATTTTTTACACATGTGTACAACCCCGATTTTATAACGCATCTATATAAACTTATGTTTTTTACTGTTCATGTAATTGTGATGGATGCACCTTGATTCTTTTTTTCATAGTCCTAAGATCCGGAAATTTGACAATATGCAAATGTTGACACTTATATTCAAGTGTAAGTTTCTTTTACAATTTTCCAAAAAATTGAACAACATCTTAAGTTTTGCAAGAAAAACGATAATTAAATACTTTTATACTTTAAGTGAATTCTAAACAAAAAAAAAAAAAGCCCCTACTCGCATCTTTGTTGCACTCCAAATTCTCTGTGCAATCAAGCTTTTATACTAAGTAGCACCAATACTAACACGCAATACGCGACACAACAGGACACGACACGATACGCCGACACGTCGTTTCTCAAAAAATAGAGAATTCCGACACATTGTGACACATTGTATTTTTATACATTTTATTGTTATTTCAATCAAATTAATTCAAATCAATTTCATAAAGAAATAATTTTTTAAAAAATCCTAAAAAGAATATACACTAAAAACATTAATCTGTCATTTATTAATATTATTCATTGTTTCAATTTGATAAATTCAATTTTATTTCAATAATTCATATGGAGAAAAAACAAGCGATCCATATTATTGACTCGCATGTTAGATATGTTCGAAGAAGAAAAAAATAAAAAACTTAAGAGGTGAATTGCATATTACGGGAAGTGGGAGTCAAAAAAGAAGAGAAGACTAGATTTTTCTTCTTTCTCCATTTATTATTTTTATTATTGTGTTTTATTTTTTCACATATATATTTTGACATCTAATTTATTGAATTTTAAAATTGACCTTGATATTGAAATCATATGTCAGAAGCTTATATATCATAATTCTGACTCGAGTGTTGGAGAGTGTTGAGAAAATTGACTAGGTGTTAGATTTTCCGACATGTGTTGACCGAGTATTGGAGAGTGTCCGAGAGTGTCGAAGAGTGTTGGACACTCATCGAAGTGTTTGACATGACACGAAAGCTCTTGGAGAGTGTCGGTATTTTATAACTTTTATGTAGGAACGAAGTGATAGAAGTCTTCCTCCTTTCTACCATTTTTCACACCTATTTTCAACACGTCAACGATGCCAAAAAGAAAAGAAAAAAACAAAACAAAACAAAACAAAGGAAAGAAAAGGAAAGGAGAAGGCAATGGAATATACGTCATCGCAGTCATCAGATAGCAAGCCGCCATGCTCAAGCGATACGTTGCAATTGCAATTTTATCAGAAACGGTAGGCCAAAAAAATAAAAAATTGTCAGAAGTCGATTTCACATTTGTCGACGAACTTTATGGGGAGACTTGTGTAAGATGTCAAGTTTGCTTGCAGCTCTCCCTAATTTTCTGTTCAATAGAAGTGCAACCCAAGAACCTAACGCGGACTTCTCGTCTTAAAAAAAGGAAGAAAAGAGATGTGAATCCTTAGCTGGGACTAGTCCTCTTGCTATTTTGATCCGATTTCCATAACAAGGCACGAGTCGCCAAAATCCCTCTATCGAAGTCATATGCTCAGGGCTATTAAATAGGAGGTCAAGTCATGTTGCAAATGATCCGATCTAAAAAATTGATTCATTTATATGCAATAAAATTCAATGACTAATGACCAACCCAACTCATTTATTAAGATACTTCCATATTGAATCCAACTTATGAAAATTCATATTTACCGAGTTAATTCACTTGACTTTTCATTTGTACATGTTATTTGAGTTTTGCCATTCTAAACTTATTTATAATCCTTTTACTAAATATAGTTAACTCATATAATGACTTAGTCGCCAATCCATCAAAAATGGGCTAAGAAATTGATTTATAACTCATTTTGACAAGTCAATGGTATGTTTTAAGGCGAAATAATAATATGATCTATGAGTAGCATTAGATTAGTTTCAACGCTTCTATTATATGATTGATTTTACCTTTTCATACATACAAAGAAAATCTAGATTTTCACGTGCCCCCATTTGGTATAACTTTCCTTTGAGTTTTGTGAAGCACACATTAGAATTGTTCAACTTGAAAATTCAAACTAATAGGTAGAGGGAAAAGATATGGATCTTAAAAGGATACGAGCCTTGTAAACAAATGACATGAAATTCTTTAACACCCATCTCACGTACAAGTCAGATACAAAATAATATGTGAAATTTGACAAATTGGAATCCGTGCACAGGAAATAAATAGGAGCAAAGCTCAACTCCAATATTATGTTAAAATGTGCAACTTAAGAGTTTAAAGTAAAACATAGAGGGAGAAATATATACATAGAAAATGCTGTCTTAATTTGCTTTTTTCTATCAATTTTGCCGTCATTTTTTGCTCTCTAACGTTACTCGCGCGGTGGCAAGAGGAGTCACACTTCTAGGGCCCACGAGAAGGAACGAGATGGCGCTTCTTTTAAGAGAAAAAAAGCATGATCTCATCCTAAAGAAAAAGTAGAAAGAAAGAGAGAAAAAACCGATTTCTTGACTACCGAGGTCATGATTTGGCAGGCTTCGATTGGAAGCCTGAAACGATAACTCCACAGATATTCTTTGATTTTAAAAGATACATATCTGCGATTTAATATTGTTGATGGGAATATAAAAATAATAAAAGAATTATATAATATTTTCAGTAGCGACAACAGGACAACGTTCGGCGATATTGGGAAATGTCACATTTTAGGTAATGAATAGACAAGCAACGAATAATGAAAGGGGTTAATGTTACAAAAAAAAGTCTAAATTAATATATTAATGACAAATTTATTTCAAATCAATATTTTCGATCATCAGAAATCTTAAATCAGT